>JBBDGP010005786.1:0-44842 GCA_037952835.1 Lithobates septentrionalis | reverse complement strand
AAAAAAAAGCCTACAATTGATATAAAAAGAACCCAAACCCCATTAATTTCCACTGCTGGTTACTCAGCAACGACACCGTAAATTTAAAGCAGAACTTCACTCTCTCAATCAACATTGACTATTTTCCATCCTTTACTTCTAGCATTATTAAATAGATAGGAGAGTACATCATCATTTTTTCACATTTCTTTAGTTGCTTCCAAGGCAAGCGATATCATACATCCCAGGAGTCTTCAGGAGGGGAGGAGAGGTTTTTTTTTTCAGCTAAGCAAATCCTCCTGCCTGCATGCCTGAGCTAAGGGCAGATGGATTCCAGGAAGTAAAATGCTACATGAATCATCCGCCCTTACTCAAGATGGTCACTAGTGATTTCTCAGCAAAATAAAGCATGGAGACATGGATGGATGGATGGATGGATGGATGGATGGGGGAGTTGGCCTTGAATAATAAAAATTAATTAAATAGCGTTTTTTGGCTTGTGGTGATCAGATGCAATGCAGTTTCACTTTAGAGAAGTAAAATCATTGTTGCAGTGCAGGGGATCTGGATTTTGCATGTTTGTCCAATCCCGCTGCTGCACATGTGGCACCCCCTACACACGGAGGGATGAAGGATTGCCGTGGCGGAGTTCTTCTTTTTTTTTCCCTGTAGCTGCGCTCTTCTTTGGTGAAGTGACAGTGGATGGAAGGCGTGGAATGTCACCCTTCACCTCCAGCAATAAAAGAGTTAATTGTCTTCCTCCCACTCTCTGTCCTCCTCCGCCGCACTCCCAGCCGCAGTCACTGCCCACAGCCCACCGACACACCGCCTGCCTCTACTGGGGGCTTAACCCATAAATTGACTTTAAAAGTTACCGAAAGTTTTTTTGTTTTTTTTAAAAGTTATTTTTAAAGTTTTTTTTAAAATTTTTTTAGCAAGTTTACAAAACATGAATTTTATCCGCGCTTTTAAAACTTCACAATCGCTCTGTCCCATTACGTGCGCTGCAGCGGACAGCACCGTTCACACGGCCGCATTCGCGTTTTGTCACGACAAAATTTAAAGTTCGGCTCTCTTTAGCAAACACACACAAAAAAAAAAAAAAAAAAGCATAAGCGCATCAAAAAAATGCAATCGGTGCATTAATTGGCGTTCATGGTATCTAAACTTTCAAAGCACGTCCAAATGAGTCCTTAGCCCCCCCCCCCCTCCCCCGTTCACACCGGTGAGATTTTGTCATGGGATATGACAGTTCCAAATCGCATGACAAGTCGCACCCCCCCATTCCCGGCAATGGAACCGTTCAAATTGCCACGAATCGCAGCGATTTTGTAAAAGGTTCCTGCGCTACTTTACACCCTTGCGACTTGCATAGACGTCTGTTAAAAAGAAGTCGCAATTAAATAGGAGGTGCAAATTTTCCAAATGCATAATCACAATTTAAAAAAAAAAAACAGACACAGCAGAAAGCACTGCAGAAACGCTCAAAAGCAACATGCATAATGCAGCCATCACATTTAAGAACTGGTACGCTGCAATATAATAAATGTTTGCTTTTTGGGTTCTATAACACTTTACCTTGCAGCTTGGCAGTCGGGGAGGGGCTGTAAAAGCATGACTCAACTGCCTATTTTTACCACCCCCATGGACTACCTGTGTTAGGAGACCTGTGCCTCTATATGGATCTGGGGCTGAGGGGTAAACAATACAAGAGCCTGTGCATTGCAACGCACTGATCGCAGGCGCTGATGCAGAAAATAAATACAACTTTTTTTTTTATTTATTATTATTCTAATTTTAATTGTTTTGTTTTGTTTTTGTTTTTTTTATTAACTTGGTGCATGCTTTTAAGCTTTGCTTTATCTTCAGGATCTTAAAGCGGACCTTCAATAATATTTTCACTTTTCCATCTATTAAATCTTCTGCCCTTGTTGTTGTTGTTTTAACTTTGGATAGTAAAACATTTTTTTTTCTGCCAGTAAATCCCTTATACAGCCACTTCCTGTTTCTTGTCTGGTCATTAGCCTAGGCTTATCACATCATGCACAGCTCTCTCTCTCTCTCACTTGTGAGGAGTTTTCCAGGAAGTGAGGGGGGAGGAGTCATAAGAGGGCCAATGAGAGCTGCAGAGCTGGAGCTGTGTCTCTGTGTGTCTGTGTAAATCCAGGAAGTGAACAGGCAGCAGCTTCAGCTGCCCACAGTTAAAATGGCTGCAGCCAGACTCAGTGGAGGGAGATTTCTGCAGCATATTTGGCACCTACAGAATGACAGTATATATATATAATAATATGCAAAGCAGTCGGAGGGAAGCTTCAGAATGGCAAAGATGTTTTTATTACAAATTACGTGAGCAGACTGCAGTTCCTTTATAAGGCTCCATTCACACTTGTGCGACTTGTCATGCGACTTTGGACACTAAAGTCACATGACAAGTCGCACCCCACGTTTTCCAAACTACAGCCCTTCACAGATGTGCAGTTTAAAGTCAAAGAAACTTTGAAAACGTTGCTGCAGTACTTCGGTCCGACTTCCACGCGGCTTTACCATAGCTCCCAACTGTCCCGGATTTCGAGGGACTGTCCCTGATGTGGAGCAATGTCCCTCTGTCCCACTTTCCTCCTCATTTGTCCCTCATTTTGCTCTGATCTATATAGTTGTATATAAAATGCACTTTTTATCTTTCAAAAAGTTTTTTCCCAGCGCTAAACCTTTCATCCAATTTCTAAATTGCTGCATTTGTAAATTCCAAAAGTCAATATAAAGGAATAGTAGTGGTAAAAAAAAAAAAGCACTTGTGGGTTTAACCAATCTTGTTTTTTTGTACAATTCTCCTTTAAGGGGGCGTGACAGGGGGTGTGTCCTAAGCCGCCATACTTTTGCTGATAGGTGTCCCTCATTCCCATCTCAGAAAGATGGGAGGTATGCTTGAGTGCCATAGACTGCAATGTAAATGCTCAAAAGTCTCACCTGAGTGTTGTACATGCGACAGTTGTCCATTAGCATTGACACACCTCCCAACATTTTGAGATGGGAACGAGGGACACCTACTAACAAAAGTATGTAGGCATAGGACACGCCCCCTGCCACACCCCCTTAAAGGAGAATTAACCAATAAAAAAAAAAGTTAATTAAATCCACAAGGGCTTTTCTTTTACTACTATTATTCCTATATAATGACGTTTAAAATTTACAGATGCAACAATTTAGAATTGGGATGAAAGGTTTAGCACTGAGAAACACTTTTTGAAAGATAAAAAGTGCATTTTATACACAATTATATAGATCAGACCAAAATGAGGGACAAATGAGGGGGAAAGAGGGACATTGCTCCAAATCAGGGACAGTCCCTCGAAATCAGGGACAGTCCCGCAAAATCCGGGACAGTTGGGAGCTATGGTCAAGACGCGTGGAAGTCGGACCGAAGTACTGCAGGAACGTTTCCAATTCGGGGACAGTTGGGACGGAGCTATGGCATTGGTCAAAGCCAAAGTCACACCCATCCAAAGTTGCACTTTAAAGTCGCACCCATCCAAAGTTGCACATTAAAGTCGCACAAGTGTGAATGGAGCAATAAGAAAGCCTTCGGAGTCGTTTCATGCATGCTGGGAGTTGTAGTCCCCCCAGCAGCCTCTCAGCCCTTCCGCTGTGGTGTACACTTCCCAACACAGCAGTCGCAGTCCTAAGCAGCTTTGTGGGGAGGAGGGGAGGAGCCATTCCAGTGTGATGGCAGCTCTGCAGAGAGCCCTCCCCTCCCCCTTCTTCTGGGAAGTGCTGCAGCTTTTGTCCTGCACACACCTGAGTGATGTCAGCAGCTGAGTGGGGCTGACCTAGAGAGGAGAGACGTACACAGGAAATGATTGCAGGGAGGAGACACTTCACACAGTAATGTCTTCTGCAACGACAGCTTCATTATGAAGAGCCTTAGTCACCCCAACCTGGGTCCCTTCTAACCTTCGCCCCCCACCCCTGGAGGATTCTGGGAACTCCCAGACAGGTAAGAACCAAACTTCCCAAAATGAGAAACTTTGCAACAAACAGCTGCAAGCAATCTCCGCATGCAATGCTGGGCTGGGTCCCTCTAGGCTCATACAATAGTTCCTGCACACTAATCGATCGCTGCTGGTTGTCCTCGATTAGCCCCCCCCACCGCCTATTGTCCTTCCTTGGTAATCCTATTCACCAAAAACGAAAAGTTCCTACCTGCTGAGATTTGTAAACTCTTCTACGGTTGGATTGCTGCGTGCTTTCCTTTTCCCATTCGCTGTCGATGCCATAGCCCCCCCCCCCCCCATTATAGACTTTGTACATCGCCACAGAACAAGTTGGTGCTATGTGCCAAAAATCCTATCCTGAAAGCTTCCTTGTCTCGTAAAGGTTTTGCGCTTCTTCTCAGGTTTTTGTGCTTATTCCCTATTGGTATTTGGGTATGCTCTACCGTCATTATTATAGGACCCCCCCCCCCCCTCTATAGATATTGTACACCGCCGCAGAACAAGTTGGTGCTATACCTAGAAACCTTATTTGCTGAACGTTCCCTTAAGATGGTAAACTTCTTCTCGGGCTGGGGTGTCGTGTTTTTAATCATGTATTTAATTATGCTCTACTGTCATTGTATAGGCCCCCCCCCCCCCTTCATTATAAACGCTGTACATCGCCGCAGAACATGTTGGTGCTACATGCAGAAATCTTAATCGCGGAACGTTCCCTTGAGTTTGTAAACCCTTCCCGGGCTGGGGTGTCGTGTTTATTCATGTATTTAATTATGCTCTGCTGTCATTGTATAGGCCCCCCCCCCCCCCTTCATTATAAACGCTGTACATCGCCGCAGAACATGTTGGTGCTACATGCAGAAATCTTAATCGCGGAACGTTCCCTTGAGTTTGTAAACCCTTCTCAGGCTGAGGTGCTGTGTTTGTTCATGTATTTAATTATGCTCTGCTGTCATTGTATAGCCCATCCCCCCCCCCCCCCCCCCCCCCCCCCCCCCAATTTTAAATGTTATACATCGCCACAGAACATGTTGGTGCTATATGCGGAAATCCCCTTGAAATTCTTTTCAGGCTGGTGTGTCGTGTTTATTCCTTTTCGTATTTATATCTATTACGTAAAAGTGCAACACAAACTGTTGATGCAAAAAAAATCTCATATAATAAGTATGTTCTACTGTCATTATATATATAATCTTTCAGTATAGTCTTTGTTGGTGGTCATGTTGGTGTTATGTGCGGAAATCACATTAACTGGCAATCCCCTTGAAATTTTAAAATCATCTCAGGTTGGGTTGTCATAATTTTTTTTTTTTTTTTTCCCTTTTCTCATTTACATATTGTCTACTGTAGTAATATTATTATTATTATTATTATTATTATTTGTCCTTCAGTATAGTCTTTGTACATCGTCGCAGAACATGTTGGTGTTCTATGCAGAAATCACATTAACTGGCAATCCCCTTGAAATTTAAACTCGTCTCAGGATGGGTTGTCATAATAATAATATTATTATTATTTAAAAAAAATTTTGTATATATATATATATATATATATATATATATATATATATATATATATTTATTTATTTTTTTTTCCTTTTTCCCATTTAAGTATAGCCTGTTGTTGTTTTTGTACATCGCCACAGAGTAAGTTGGTGCTACATACGAAGATCTTATTTGCTGAAAATCCCCTTGAGCTTGTAAATTCTTCTTTGGGCTGGGTCGTGTCGTGTTTTATTTTTCGTATTTAATTACATATTGTAAAGTCGCCATGTACAGTAAACTGTTGGCGCAATAATTATGCTCTACTGGCATTGTTATAGTCTTTTTTTGTACATCGCCACAAAACATGTTGGCGCTATATTGCAGAAATCATATTAACTGGCAATCCCCTTGAGATTGCAAACTCTTCTCTGGTTGAGTTGTCGTTTTTATGTTTATTTTTTTCCTCTTCCCGTTTTAAGTATTCTCTACTGTCATTGTACAGCCCACATTATAAACATTGTACATCACCACAGAACAAGTTGGTGCTATATATATGAAAATCTTATTTGCTGAAAATCCCCCTTGAGCTTGTAAACTTTTTCTTGGGCTGAGTTGTCACATTTTCTTCCTTTTTTTTTTTTTTTTTTTTTTTTTATATCATTTTGTAAAGTGCTGCATAAACTGTTGGCGCAATAATAAGTATGCTCTACTGTCATTGGTATAGTCTTTGTACATCGCCACAGAACATGTTGGCGCTATATGCGGAAATCATTTTAACTGACAGTCCCCTTGACATTGTAAACTCTTCTTGGGTTGGATTGTCCTTCTTCTTTTTATTTTATTTTATTTTTTTTTTTATTTCCTCTTCCCATTTTATTCAAAATTTGTTGCACCATTGTTGCTGTTGGCCCTAACATAGCCATTGTACATCGCCACAGAACACGTTGGTGCTATATGCCAAAATCCTATCCACTGAAAACGTCCTTGTCTCCTGCAGTTGTATACTCTTCTTGGGCTTTGTTGTCCGTGTTTTAAGCACGCTATGCTGTTCTTGTTCTAGTCCCTAATATAGGCTTTGTACATCGCCACAGAACAAGTTGGTGCTATACGCGGAATTCTTATTTGCTGAAAGTCCCCTTGAGATTGCAAACTCTCTGGTTGGATTGTCATGTTTATTTATTTTCCAGTTTTAGGTACTCTATGGTCTTTGTTATAGCCATTGTACATCAAATATGTTTCACCATCATTGGCTGTAGGCCCCAACATAGCCATTGTACATCGCCACAGTACAAGTGGGTGCTATATACAGAAATCCTATTCGCCGAAAGTTCCCCTGAGATTGAAAAACTCCTCCGGTTGGGTTGTCATGTTTCTTTTCAAATTTAAGTATGCTCTATTGTCTTTGCTATAGCCCCCAACAAAACAAAGTGTGTTGCACCATCGTTGCTTTTAGGCCCCAACATAGCCATTGTACATCGCCACAGAACAGATTGGTGCTACATGCCAAAATCCTATCCTCTGAAAATGTTCTTGTCTCGTGAGGTCGTAACTCTTCTCAGGTTGGGTAATCCTGTTATTCCATTTTGGTATTTTCAGTATGATCTTCTGTTATCATCCCCGCCCCCAACGTAGACGTTGTACATCGCCACAGAAGACGTTGGTGCTATACATGGAAGTCTTAATTGCTGAAAGTTCCCCTGAGATTGTATCTCCTCACCCCGGTTAAGTTGTCATGTTTTTCTTTTCAAATTTTAAGCATGCTCTACTATCTTTGTTATAGCCCCCAACATTGTACATCAAAGTAAGTTGCACCGCCATTGCTGTAGGCCCCAACATAGCCATTGTACATGGCACCAACCTGTTCTGTGGCGATGTGCCAAAATCCTATCCACTGAAAATGTTCTTGTCTCGTGAGGTCATAACTCTTCTCAGGTTGGGCTATCCTGTTTTATTACTTTTTTGGTATTTAAGCATAATCTACTGTTACCAGAGCCCCCAACACAGACGTTGTACATCGCCACAGAACACGTGGGTGCTATATACAGGAATCCTATTCGCCGAAAGTTCCCCTGAGATTCTATACTCCCTTGGGTCGGGTTGTCGTGTTTCTTTTTCAATCTAGGTACCCTCTACTGTCTGTCATAGCCGTTGTACATCAAAGTAAGTTGCACCATCATTGCTTTAGGCCCCAACATTGCCATTGTACATCGCCACAGAACAAGTTGGTGCTATATACATGAATCTTGTCAGCTGAAAATGTTCTCATCTCGTGAGGTCATAACTCTTAGGTTGTGTTATCCAGTTTAGTCGTCTTGGTATTTTAAGTATGATCTACTGTTATCATTATCGCCCCGACATAGATGTTGTACATCGCCACAGAACAGGTTGGTGCTATAAACAGAAATCCTATTCGCCGAAGCTCCCCTGAGATTGTAAACTCCTCCTTGGGTTGTCTTGTTTCTTTTCCAATTTAGGTACGCTCTTCTGTTTTTGCTATAGCCCCCAACATAGCCATTGTACGTCCAAAGTATGTTGCACCATCGTTGCTTTTAGGCCCCAACATAGCTGTACATCGTCACAGAACACGTGGGTGCTATATACAGGAATCCTATTCGCCGGAAGTTCCCCTGAGATTGTAAACTCCTCTTGAGTCGGGTTGTCATGCATTTTTTTTTTTTTTTCTCAATTTAAGTATGCTCTACTGTTTTTTGTTATAGCCCCCAACAAAGCCATTGTATGTCAAAGTAAGTTGCACCATCATTACTTTTAGGCCCCAACATAGCCGTACATCACCACAGAACACGTTGGTGCTTCCTATCCTATCCACTAAAAATGTTCTTGTCTCCTGAAGTTGTAAACTCTTCTTGGGCTTTCTTGTCATATTTATTCCCTTTTTGTGTTTTAAACGCGCTATGCTGTCATCGGTATAGCCCCTAATGTAGCCATTGTGCATCGCCACAGAACAGGTTGGTGCTATATACAGAAATCCTTTTCGCCGAAGCTCCCCTGAGATTGTAAACTCCTCCTTGGGTTGGGTTGTCGTGTTTCTTTTCCATTTTAGGTATGCTCTGTTTTTGCTATAGCCCCCAACATAGCCATTGTACGTCCAAAGTATGTTGCACCATCGTTGCTTTAAGGCCCCAACATAGCCGTACATCGCCACAGAACACGTGGGTGCTATATACAGGAATCCTATTCGCCGAAAGTTCCGCTGAGATTGTAAACTCCCCTTGGGTCGGGTTGTCGTGTTTCTTTTTCAATCTAGGTACGCTCTACTGTCTGTCATAGCCATTGTACATCAAAGTAAGTTGCATCATCGTTGCTTTAGGCCCCAACATTGCCATTGTACATCGCCACAGAACAAGTAGGTGCTATATACATAAATCTGGTCAGCTGAAAATGTTCTCATCTCGTGAGATCATAAGTCTTAGGTTGTGTTTATCCAGTTTATTCATTTTGGTATTTTAAGTATGATCTACTGTTATCGTTTATAGTCCCGACATAGATGTTGTACATCGCCACAGAACAGGTTGGTGCTATATACAGAAATCCTATTCGCCGAAAGTTCCCCTGAGGTTTTAAACGCCTCTCGGGTCGGGTTGTCGTGTTTATTTCCTTTTTCCTATTTAGGTATGCTCTAATGTCTGACATTTGCCATTGTACGTTGCCACAGAGCATGTTGGTGTTATATATGTAAATAACAACATCCTGGTGTTCCTCATGGACCATCTGTTCCCTCTTCTGAATCCTCACATCTCGTCTTCTCCCGCTGCTGGGGGAAGTTTATTCCAAAACCGCATTCCAAATCCAAAAAAGTTTGTTTTTCGTCCAACATGTAGCAGCCCGGCTGTGGTGTAGATCCCGCCCTCGGATTACATTGGTGCAGCGCCCCGGGAAAACGACCAATTAAAATTTGAAGGAAAGGTCATAAAAGAGCAAAGTCAGGACATTTGATGTGCAATCCAGACTCCGTTCAGATATCGCGTTGTGAAAATCGGCGTTCCTGCATGTGGTTTAAAAAAAAACGTGATTTACACACAAATTTCGAGTGTTGCGCACAGAGTAGCCCATTCACTTCAATGAGCTGCCCTTTTCCGCGTTGGTCGCCCAAAAAAAGCTCCCGTTCCTTTTTGGGGCGACAAGTTTAACGCAATTTATCTTTTAAACGCACATTTTGCCACGCGACAATCGCAACAGAATCGCACCATGTCTGGAACGCCATTAAGGCGCCGTTTACATCTATTTTGTTGAGCAGTTTGCATGCTATTATTACTATTTATTATTATTTATTTATTTTTATTTTTTTTGCGTGTCGCATAGGCCCAGCCCATTTATACGCGCTTTTGTCGCCCAAAAGAAAAGTCGCTCTTGCTCCTTTCTGGGCGACAAGCTTTTTTTGATTTGGAAAGGCGTGGTTTTCTGCAATTGCCGTGCGACAATCGCATCACATTTTGGGGTGCCATCAAGCCTGCATTCACATTTTGTCATTTTTGAATGGCAGGCAGATGCGCCGCAATTCTCCTGCGAAAATTTTTTTTTTTTTTTCCAAGCGCCGAGGTGTGAATGACAAATTGCAGAAAGCACATTTCGAGATGCCATTCGTTTTGAATGGCGCCTAAAAAAAAAAATCGTGGTGCGGTTCTGCCGCGATCGTCGCGCTGCAATCGCGGCAACCCGCGTTGCCTGAAGCTTATCGCCCCAAGAAAAGTTCAGGAGACCATGCCTCACGCGATGCGGGTTGCTGCGATTTGCAACTTAATTTAACTTGAGACAATCGCGGCAAAACCGCACTGCGTGGGGTTGGATTGATTTATTTATTTTGTTGCGTTCAAATGAACGCCATCTCAATGATGCCTTCTAGGATTTGTCATTCACACCTCGGCGCTTTGAAACCGCAGGCTTCGTGTCAAATCTGCCCGTGGATCAAAACGCCGAGAATGCAGCCTAAGGGAGCATGGCACCCCGAGCACGCATGGCGCGGCAATCAATGTGTTTTTTTTTAAATTGTGAAGTGTGAATGGAGCCCAAGAATAACGGCACTCAAACACGCGTCGCGCAAAATCACAGCGACTTTTTGCCCACGAACGCCTAATGTGAGGGGGGGGGGCTCAGGGTCAGGCGTCTAGATAGAAAGTTTGTGTTCTCGCTTTATTGATGATCCGTAAATCTTATGCTGTGTATTTGTTGCACTTTTCTTTTTTTTTTTTTTGTTTTTGTTATTTTGTTTCGCTTTGTATTACTGGTATATTGTTGTTGGGAAGTGCTGAGTGTTACATTGTAAATGATTTTGCTTTGTGGTTATCTGAGCCGTACCCCACCCCCCTCCTCCTCTTCCTCCATCTCCATCCCCCTCCTCCTCCTCCTCCTCCTCCTCCTCCTCCTCCTCTGATCTACTGTCTTCAGCCTGCAGGCATATAGTTGGATTATTACAAGTTTGGAATGTCGCAAGACCTTCACTACAGATTGGTTGTGTAGTCTTCTTCTTTTGTGGTTTTTGTTTTCTTTTTATGGGAGATTTTGACACCTGGTGAGCTGCGAGTACAAGCTTTCTAATAGTTGCGGATGTTTGTGGTTTTTTGGTTTTTTTTTTTTTTGGTTTGTTTTTTTTTTAAATATATTTTATATTACCGTGTGTAAATAAAAATATTATATATATATATTTAAAAAAAAATTTTTTTTTTTTTTTTTTGACCATCAGCTTTCACAAAATTCACAGTAAGCATGTACTTTCTGATTACTTATGTGTATTTATTTTTAACCACTTTACGACCGCACACATACTAGGTGCGTGATTTGGCGCAGAGCGGCCGCCCTACCGCAGTATGTGTGCGGTCGTAAATTGGTTTAAAAATACACATCAAAACGTGCATGCCTGCTAGCTATGACATCTGAGGCTGGGTTAACATTGGTGCAACATTACAGATCGCGTGTGAATTTTTTTTTTTTTCTTCTGCAGTGCAGATCACATGCGATGTCTGTGCGATGCAAAATCAGCCATACAGATCGTATGGCTGAAATCACATTGCATTCGCACAAAAAAAATGGTGCAGGACCCCTTCCTCCTACTTCCTTCTTCCCCCTCCTTTTTTTGTTTTTTGTTTGTTTGGTCTGCACTGGATCGGATCACATCGATCCCTGCACCATTTGACAGTTGGCACTGCGATATGCGAACCGATCTGGGGGGGGGTGGGGGGGTGGTGTCATTGACTTTCTATTGACACCCGCAGCGGTTCGCATAGGGCAATGTGAACTGCCTGTAAGTCCTATGCTGTGCGGGAACTGGCACTGGAATTGCGCTGGTTCCCTCATTCCGCGCTAGTGTGAACCGGGAGTGGAGCGTGCGCCATGTGCACAAAGTCGTGGTGGTGATCTGTACGGTTTTACCAACACGTGTCCCAAGTTTCAAAATTGTGCTTTAGGCATTTTAGATTTGTTTTACTCTTAGGCGCGAAGGGGTTAGCACTGTGTTTTTTTTTTTTTTTTTTTTTTTTTTTTTTTTTTTTTTGTTTGTTTTGAGTTTTTTTGTTTTTGTTTTTTGTTTGTTTTTTTTGTTTTTTTTTTTTTTTTATCACTTTTTTCTCCGATGTTGGAAGTTTTTTTTTTTCTATGGAGTCCCCCCTCCCCGGCAGATGATAGCGCTCCGCTCTCTGGTTTTGTTTAGGAGTCGGGGGGGAAAAAAAGCAAACAAACACCCAACGCCCTGCGGCTACGATCGAACAATTTTAAAGTTTGCACAGTGAGGGCGTCTCCGTACTTCGGGGGATCTACGCTGTAATCTGAAATCCGGGTGTGAGCTCCGGACTCTCCTCCTCCACGGCAGGAAAAAGATTTTTTTTATGTGTACGGGGAGCTCGGGGCGGCTGGACATTAGGCGATCGGATCTGCCTGTGTGAGAAGCCGCAGATGGAAGCTGTCGTGCTCAGTTGACGTCCGGAGCTGGGAAAACCGAATCTGTCCAGCTTTGCCTCGAGCGCAGAGTCTGTCCTGACAACGGTATGTAATTCGGGAGTTTTGGGGGAGGATGGGGGGTTCAGCTTCCATCTGAGGCTTCTCACCCAGGTATTTTTATTTGGGAAAGCTGGTTGTAGATCTCGTTGAATGATCTGTGTGTGTGTGTTTTACCTGTGAACGGGAATTCTGCAGTCACACCAGCGCCCCCTGTTGAGGGTTTGGAGCAGAGAGATGGTTCTGGTTTATCTGCAGGGACGAGAGAGATTGGACAAGATTTTGTAACCTCAGATCTAGACCAGAAAGTATAGGCTGAATTAACACTATACAATCTGATTGTACAGTGTATGGGCAGCCTTAAAAAAAAAGGAAATTGTACAATCTGTTTTTAGATATAAAACTATAGAGTAGGAGGACAAACCTGAACAATCCATTCAGTTTGTTTATCCAATCTGGCAGGTCGGTTCTTGCACTACTTTTATTGATAGTAGAGATCGTACAATCCGATTTTTCTAGTGTATGGCCACCGTGCGATCTGATTGCATGATCTCCTTTTTAAGGTCGCCACGTGCATTACAGTCCTGATTGAACAATTTTCCTTTTTAGATCTATCCAACAACTATGCAGTGCAAACTCCTGCCGATTGGCCGCTAATTGGTTGGTTAGATTAGGTGCTCTTATTACTTAGTCACTATACAATGTACGATCTCTTTTAGATCTGCGATAAACGATGTAGTATAAGGGCCAGTCGATTTCGATACAAATTGGTTGGAATGTTAGGTTTGTCCTCTTATTAGATCATTGTTGGTAGATCGAAATTTTCTTGTACAGTCAGATTGTAACGTGTGTGGCGAGTGTGAAGGAGAATGCACAATCAGGTTGTATAGTCGGCTGTAAGGCGGCCATATACTATGCAAGTGACGCCACCAGGGCCGGACTGGCCTACCGGGAAATTTCCCGGTAGGCCGCCTGAGTTGCGGCTGCAGTGCTCCCCTCTCTCCTGCTCCTGCGTGTCACGGAGCTGGCTGGGTCTGTGTTCGGCGGCCGCGCTGTAACATGGTCCCGCCCCCCTAGACCGGCTCGTGTGATAGTAGATAGAATCATTGTTCCGCCTATCACACGAGCCGGTCTAGGGGGGGCGGGACCATGTTACAGCACGGCCGCCGAACACAGACCCAGACAGCTCCGTGATCCACATGAGTAGATGCCCGCCTGTACAGTCCGCCCTGTGTGCCTGGATAGGAGGATCGGCGGGGGGCCGCATATAGAGGAAAAATGCTTTCTATATTCCTCCATGCAGCCGCTGAATACTTGCAGGAGGGAGAGGAGAATCAAGTATGCAGTGGCTGCATAGAGGAATATAGAAAGCTAATTTCCTCTATATGCGGCCCCCCGCCGATCCTCCTATCCAACTTCTTTTACTGGCCCCCCCAGTTCTCCTTGTGCTCCCTGGCTCCCCCCCCATGCTCTCCTCCCCTCACCACACTCTCCAGCCCCCCCCCCCACAGTTCTCTCCACCCCTGTTTTTTCCGCCCCCCCCTGCTCTCCAGCTCTCCCCATCCTACACTAGCCACCATCCCAGTGCTCTTCTCTCCCCCAGTGCTCTCCACCCATGTTCTTTCTCCCCCCCCCCCCCCCCCCCAGTGTTCTTCAGCTCTCCCCATCACTCTCCAGCCCCCACCCCAGTGCTCTCCGCCCCCCACAGTGCTCTCCAGCCCCCCATTCTCCGCACCCCTGTTTTCGGTCCCCCCGGTGCTCTCAAGCTCCACCCCGTGCTCTCCACCCCTGTTTTTTTTTTTTTTTGGTCCCCCCCCCCCCCCCCAGCACTCTCCGCTCCCCACCCCTGTACTCTCCACTCCCCCCTGCATTTTGCCCCCACCCATGTGCTCTCCAGTCCCCCGTGCTTTCCACCCCTGTTCTTTCTGGCCCCCACTGGTGCTTTCAAGCTCCCCCCATTGCTCTCCACTCCCCCCTGCTCTTTGTACCCCCCAGTGCTCTCCACCCCTGTTTTTCTGCCCCTCCCCCAGTGCTCTTCGCCACCCCACACTCTTAGAGCCCATTCACACAGGGACGACTTGTCAGGCGACCTAGTCGCCTGACAAGTCTCCTCCCGTTCTGTACAATGGAACCATTGCGTCGCTCCGACTTAGAAAAAGGTTCCTGTACGACTTTGGGGGCGACTTGCATAGACTTCTATACAGAAGTCGTTTTGCAAGTCGCCGCGGAAGTCGTTTGCAGGTCGCCTCGCTGAGGCGACCTGCAAGTCGTGTTGCCCCTGTGTGAATGGGCTCTTAGCCCCCACAGTGCTCTCCACCTCTGTTCTTTTTGGACCCCCAGTGCTCTCAAGTCCCCCCCCCCCCCCCAGCGCTCTCCGCTCCCCATCCCTGTGATCTCCACTCCCCCCTTCTCTTTGCCCCCACCCTTGTGCTCTCCAACCCCGCCAGTACTCTCTGCTCCCCCTTCTTTCCAGCTCCCACCCAGTGCTCTCCACTTCCCCAGGACCAGAGGACAGGCTGACTGGGGCCGGAAAATGAGGATGGCTGAAGGTGCAGGTGGCCAGGGACCACTCCATCTCACAGCAAACAGATCCTCTGGAAGGAGCACTGTCCCCATCCAAAACGAGAACAGACCCTGCCTGCTGTTGGCCATCATGGATATTCTGCTGGCATGCAAGGTATCGTACCGAGCATCAACAACACCTTCCCACAGACAGGGACTGCTGACTGGGCCATGGGGCACAGGAGGGGCTGCAATGATGGGCACAGTAAAGCTGCATTCCTGGGCACAGTGAGACTGCATTCCTGGGTACAGTGAGATTGCATTCCTGGGCACAGTGAGACTGCATTCCTGGGCACAGTGTGACTGCATTCACGGGCACAGTGTGACTGCATTCACGGGCACAGTGTGACTGCATTCACGGGCACAGTGTGACTGCATTCACGGGCACAGTGAGGCTGCATTTGATGGGCACAGTGAGGCTGCATTTGATGGGCACAGTGAGGCTGCATTGATGGGCACAGTGAGACTGCAATGATGGGCACAGTGAGGCTGCAATGATGGGCACAGTGAGGCTGCAATGATGGGCACAGTGAGGCTGCAATGATGGGCACAGTGAGGCTGCAATGGTGGGCACAGTGAGGCCGCATTCATGGGCAGAGTAAAGCTGCATTTGATGAGCACGGTGAGGCTGCATTTGATGAGCACGGTGAGGCTGCATTTGATGAGCACGGTGAGGCTGCATTTGATGAGCACGGTGAGGCTGCATTTGATGAGCACGGTGAGGCTGCATTTGATGAGCACGGTGAGGCTGCATTTGATGGGCACGGTGAGGCTGCATTTGATGGGCACGGTGAGGCTGCATTTGATGGGCACGGTGAGGCTGCATTTGATGGGCACGGTGAGGCTGCATTTGATGGGCACGGTGAGGCTGCATTTGATGGGCACGGTGAGGCTGCATTTGATGGGCACGGTGAGGCTGCATTTGATGGGCACGGTGAGGCTGCATTTGATGGGCACGGTGAGGCTGCATTTGATGGGCACGGTGAGGCTGCATTTGATGGGCACGGTGAGGCTGCATTTGATGGGCACGGTGAGGCTGCATTTGATGGGCACGGTGAGGCTGCATTTGATGAGCACGGTGAGGCTGCATTTGATGAGCACGGTGAGGCTGCATTTGATGGGCACGGTGAGGCTGCATTGATGGGCACGGTGAGGCTGCATTGATGGGCACGGTGAGGCTGCATTGATGGGCACGGTGAGGCTGCATTGAGCTCCTGTATCATGTCTGCAGTCTCTGAGGGAGTCTGCAGAGGAGTCAAGAGTGGGAGCACTGCCAGGATGGGGGTGATGGGAGAAGTCAGACAAGTGTGGACTGTGGAGAGGAGACTATAGGATAAAACCAGAGCCACCGAGCTGGAGCCGACTGACTGAGCCCTGCACGGTGCACCTGAGAGGAGGTCAGTGACAGCACCGCTAGGCCAGTCTGAAGGGGGGGTCACTGATGTAAGGGGGGAGTGAATACGATAATGTAAGGGGGCACCGATATAAAGCACAGCCTTATATCAGTAACCCACCCCCCCTTACCTTAGTGTATTCTTTCTGCGGAAGGTGGTTCCCCCCCCCCCACATTCTGAGTTCCTGGGGTCCCCCTTGATGATTGATCACCTACCACTTTTAAGTGGAATTTGCTTTTATATATATATATATATATATATATGTATGTATGTATGTATGTATGTGTGTGTATGTATATATATATATATATATATATATACGCCCTATGTGATTTCTTATCTATATATAATACACTCTTCAAATGTGCATTTTATGGTTTTCTGTTTAATGAACAAGAAATCAATGACGTTATGCTGTTGCGGTGGTATAATAATGCTGTGGGGCTGGTATGAAATTTTTTCCAGGGCTGGATGTTATTCCCAGTCCGGCCCTGGACGCCACCGGCGTGCGTTATCGCTTCTTTAGGTTTACTTCTTGGCAGGGGCGTTGCTAGGGGGTGGCTTTTGGGGCTATAGCCCCGAATCTGAGGCCAATAGCCCCGAGTCTCTGCTGGGGTCCCCAAGGGGAGGGGAGGCTCTCTGGGGACCCTGATTTTAAGGCCTAGGCTCTCTAGGGACCCATATTTAAGGGAGAGGCTCTCTGGGGACCCTAATGTAAGGGGGCCTCTCTGGGAAACCTGATGTAAGTGGGGGGGCCCTCTGGGTACCCTGATGGAAGGGGGAGGCTCTCTGAGGACTCTGATGTAAGGAGGAGGCTCTCTGGGGACCCTGATGTAAGGTGATGTAAGGGGGGGCTCTCTGGGGACCCTGATGTAAGTGGGGGGCTCTCTGGGAATATATATATACCCACACGTATATTACTGTATATACATGTGTATGCCCGCCCAAGCGTATGACTTTCTTTACTACGCTGCTATGGGCTCTAGCCCCCAGATCTTTTGTAGACCTAGCAACGCCCCTGCTTCTTGGCGAGGTTCTCCTTCAGGTGTCTGTGGTAATGCCTGTGTGGTATGGACACTTCCTATTGGATGGTTGGTGCTGGAGTCTTCTCTTATGTTTACTTCCTGGAGGGGTCTCCCTTCAGGTGTCCACATCACTGCCTGTGGGATGTAAATACTTCCCATCGGAAGGCCAGACGCTTTTTTTTTTTTTTTCTTCTATTTTTATGGCCTCCACCAGAGCTTTCTCTTCTTTTAATTCCTGTAGGGGTCCCCCATTAGGTGTCTGTGGTAATGCCTGAGTGATGTAGACACTTCCTATTGGTTGACCACCACTGAAGTCTTCTCTTTACACAGGCATTACCACGGATACCTAAAGAAGGACCCCTACAGGATGTAAAGAGAAGACTTCAGTGGTGGTCAACCAATAGGAAGTGTCTACATCACTCAGGCATTACTACAGACACCTAAAGGGGGGCCCCTACAGGAATTAAAAGAAGAGAAGCCTCTGGTGGAGGCCATAAAAATAGAAAAAAAAAGCATCTGGCCTTCCGATTGGAAGTGTTCACATCCCACAGGCAGTGATGTGGACACCTGAAGGGAGACCCCTCCAGGAAGTAAAGAGAAGAAAAGACTCCAGCACCAACCATCCAATAGGAAGTCTCTACATTACACAGGCATTACCACGGATACCTAAAGAAGGACCCCTACAGGATGTAATGTAGAGATTTCCTATTGGATGGTTGGTGCTGGAGTCTTCTCTTATGTTTACTTCCTGGAGGGGTCTCCCTTTAGGTGTCCACGTCACTGCCTGTGGGATGTAAACACTTCCCATCGGAAGGCCAGACGCTTTTTTTTTTTTTTTTTTTTTTCTATTTTTATGGCCTCCACCAGAGGCTTCTCTTCTTTTAATTCCTGCAGGGGTCCCCCTTTAGGTGTCCTTGGTAATGCCTGAGTGATGTAGACACTTCCTATTGATTGACCACCACTGAAGTCTTCTCTTAAATCCTGTAGGGGTCCTTCTTTAGGTATCCGTGGTAATACCTGTGTAATGTAGAGACTTCCCAATGTATAGTTGGTGCTGGAGTCTTCTCTTATGTTTACTTCCTGGAGGGGTCTCCCTTCAGGTGTCCACATCACTGCCTGTGGGATGTAAACACTTCAAGGGTACAGTGAGAAGGCGGCAAGCGGACATCTTTTTACACCCACCGGAGTCTGACATTTCACACTTATATTTACCAGTAAACTCGGCTTATATAGTGAAATTCAGTATTTAGAAATCCATCTGTCTGTCTTGATGAATTTTAAAAGCAGCGGCGATCCTGCCATAGCTCATTCCTCCTCTTTTGTCCCTCATTTTGGTCTGATCTATATAATTGTATATAAAATTCACTTTTTATCTTTCAAAAATCTTTCCCAGTGCTAAACCTTTCATCCAATTTCAAAAATTGCTGCATTTGTACATTTTAAAAGCCAATAGAAAAGAATAGTAGTGGTAAAAAAAAAGTCTTTGTGGATTTAGTTACCTTGACAATTGCGCGGTCATGTAACACTACTCAAATGAAATTGTTATCATTTTTTTTCCCCCACAAATAGAGCTTTTCTTTTGGTGGTATTTGATCACTTCTGCGGTTTTTATCTTTTGCGCTATAAACAAAAGAGTGACAAGTTTGAAAAAAATGCATTTTTTGCTATAATAAATATCCAAATATTTTTTTTTTTTTTAAGCAAAATTTTTTCCTCCGTTTAGGCCAAAACGTATTCTTCTACATATTTGTGGTAAAAAAAAAAAAATCGCAGTAAGCGTATATTGATTTGTTTGCGCAAAACTTATAGCGTCTACAAAATAGGGGATAGATTTATAGCATTTTTATTATAGATTTTTTTATTTTTTTTTTTAACGTGACTGCGATATTGCCGCGGACATATTGGACACTTTTTTTGACACATTTTTGGGACCATTCACATTTATACAGCGATCAGTGCTATAAAAATGCACTGATTACTGTATAAATGTGACTGGCAGGGAAGGGGTTAACACTAGGGGGTGATCGAGGGGTTAATTATGTTTCCTAGTGAGTGATTCTAACTGTGTAGGGGGGGGACTCACAAGTGGAGGAGACCGATTGGTGTTCCTCTACTGGGAACACGCCATCGGTCTCCTCTCCTCTGACAGGACGTGGATCTGTATGTTTACACACACAGATCGACGGTCCTGCTGTGTTACCGGCAATCGCGGGTGCACGGTGGACATCGCGGCCGCCGGGCACGTGCATTTGGTCCCGAGTGACACGGCGGCCGAGTGCCATCGGCGGTGCGCCTGCGCCCCCTGTTGGGCTGGGAAGGTGAGGGCGTCATATGATGCCCTCCCAGAACGAGAGGCGCGCCGCCTGGCCGTCATATGGCAGGCGGCAAGCGGTTAAGGGGGTGTGGCAGGGGGAGTGTCCTATGCCTACATACATTTTGTTAGTAGGTGTCCCTCATTCCCATTTCAAAATGTTGGGAGGTATGAGCCTGGGTGTAACAAGATGTCCGCTTGCCGCCTTCACGTTGTATCCTGAGTGCGGGGTGTAGCAAGATGGCCATCACGGTCGCCTAATCTGACAGAACACTGGAGTGTTCTTTTTTTTTTTTTTTTTTTTTTTTTGTTTACTTCCTGGAGGGGTCCTTCTTCAGGTGTCCCTAGTAATGCCTGTGTGATGTTGACACTTTCTATTGGGTAGCCAGCGGTGGGGTCCTCTCAGGAGAGAGAAGGGGACGATGTCAGGGGGACGGCAGGAGAACTGGTGGTCTCAGGGCACCATTGCAATGCTGAATCAGCGGGCCCCCACACAGGAAGTGAGGGACCTGGACTAGGGACAGGTATGGGGGGGGGGGGGGGAGAGAGTATATGGGTAGATGGGGGGGGGGGGGGGGTGGATTTGTGAAAAATTTGTTTTTGCCCAGAGTAGGGCTTTAACTTTTGTTGCATTACAAACTGTGACATGTAGACGCGTGCAATTCGTTTTTGGTTCCGAATTGGTTTGGAAACATCCGAATTAACGAAAACCCGTTTGACAAACTTTTCCGAATATTCGTAATTCCGAAAATTTGAAAATCTTAAATGACAACTAACTATTAAATAGGTGTTGGAATTTCCTTTCAAATTTGGCTGTCAGTGAACGTAACGAATATGAATTTATCCGAAGTTACGAATTATCCGAAATAACGAATGCCATATCTAAACGAATGGAACAAATTAATAATAATAAATAACAATGATAATAATAACTTTTTATTGTTTATTAATTCGTTCCATTCCATTTGTTTAGATGCAGCATTCGTTATTTCGGATAAATTCGTAACTTCGGATAAATTCATATTCGTTGCGTTCACTGACAGCCAAATTTGAAAGGAAATTCCAATATCTATAATTTAATAGTTATTATTAGTTGGTTGGTTATTTTATCATTTTCGTTCTTATTTACGAATTTTCGACCTTTATGAATTTTCGAAAATGCGATCATTATGAATGACCCGAAAAATGTAAAAAAAAAACGAATGAATTTTTCGGCAGTGCACGTGTCTAGTGACATGTCCAATTTTCAGGATGTTTTAGCGCGTTGGCGGCTTATTATTTTCAGTGGGCTGCCTTAACGCAACACATGTCATAACATGCTGCACAAATGTACAGTAAATGGGCCCAATGACTTTTCAATTTACATTTTTGTTTTGGAATGCAGATTTAAAGGGTTTGATCGCCTTTTCAGGAAAAAATTAAAAGGTAAACCAACACCATACACCCCACCCCAGAGTGTGTGTGTGTGTTTTTTTTTTTTTTTTTTTTTTTTTTTTTTTTTTTTTTTGTGTTGGTTTTTTCGTTCTTTCGTTCTTTCTCTCCCTTTCTCCCTCTCCTTCCTTCCTTCCTTCCTTCCTTCCTTCCTTCCTTCCTTCCTTCCTTCCTTCCTTTCTCCCTTCCTTTCTCCCTCTCCTTCCTTCCTTTCTCCCTCTTCTTCCTTCCTTCCTTCCTTCCTTCCTTCCTTCCTTTCTCCCTCTTCTTCCTTCCTTCCTTCCTTCCTTCCTTTCTCCCTCTTCTTCCTTCCTTCCTTCCTTCCTTCCTTCCTTCCTTCCTTCCTTTCTCCCTCTTCTTCCTTCCTTCCTTCCTTCCTTCCTTCCTTCCTTCCTTCCTTCCTTCCTTCCTTCCTTCCTTCCTTCCTTTCTCCCTCTTCTTCCTTCCTTCCTTTCTCCCTCTTCTTCCTTCCTTCCTTCCTTCCTTCCTTCCTTCCTTCCTTCCTTCCTTCCTTTCTCCCTCTCCTTCCTTCCTTTCTCCCTCTCCTTCCTTCCTTTCTCCCTCTCCTTCCTTCCTTTCTCCCTCTCCTTCCTTCCTTTCTCCCTCTCCTTCCTTCCTTTCTCCCTCTCCTTCCTTCCTTTCTCCCTCTCCTTCCTTCCTTTCTCCCTCTCCTTCCTTCCTTTCTCCCTCTCCTTCCTTCCTTTCTCCCTCTCCTTCCTTCCTTTCTCCCTCTCCTTCCTTCCTTTCTCCCTCTCCTTCCTTCCTTCCTTCCCTTCTCCCTCTTCTTCCTTCCCTTCTCCCTCTCCTTCCTTTCTCCCTTTCTCCCTCTCCTTCCTTCCTTCCTTCCTTTCTCCCTCTCCTTCCTTCCTTCCTTTCTCCCTTTCCTTCCTTCCTTCCTTCCTTTCCTTTCTCCCTGCACTGGACTGCATGTGGTGTGAACTGGACCTGAAACTGCAGCCGCACACGTGTGAACTCGGCCTAGGGGTCAACTAACCCTTTTAAACCAAAAGTTCAGCTGGACTTTAATTCTCCAGGAACGGCGGTGTGGGACTCTCCAAATGTTCCCCATAGACTTCAGATCATCAACCAATCGAATTGGAAGGTCATTGGTTCCCTTTTAAAATCTGAATAAATTGTCATCCCCCTTTAAATGCCCGGCCTGGAGAGGTGAGTTTGGGACACGTGCCCCCCCCCCCCCCCCCCCCCCCCTTAATCTTATCCTGTCTCCTGCTATCAGTACATGAAGAGTGAGTGGGAGTTCCAGATATGGGATCTACAGCTTCACTTGCACTTTGTCATAGAGGAGTGCAGAGGAACGATCTGCTGAATTGGCGCCATCATCAGGAGTTCATATGACGCTACACTATAAAAATCTATTCTATTCCGGTATATATTTATAACAACGCTACATTAATTCTCCGTGGTCCCGCTGTATGTAGGAAGGTTGCCGCCCTCCTCTTGCTCGCTCCTGAGATGGATGATGGGATGTGTAGTGTGCACAGAGCAGTGTATATCACCACAGAGAACATGTACTGCTCATTCCAAATGGAAGTGAGGGGGGGAAATGTGAGGTTCAGAAACTCTCACAGAGGATGTTACAAGGAGGCAGAAAAAGAGTAAGAAACAATAAAAAATAAAAAAAAGGCTAATTAGTAGTGGCTGTGTATGGATCATTTTTTTTACAGACAGAGTGTTAGAAAAAATGAGCTGCAAAGCCACTACCGACGCCAGGAAAAAGCGGCTGTAAAAATGCGCTTTTTGGTAGCTTTTTGCATTGGCATTAATGCGTGTTTAGACTTTTAGCAGCGTTTCTCTGCCTCTGTTCAAAAGCAATGATTTTCTATGAGAGCCATGTCGGATCATGATGATCCGTCTTGTGCTCCTGAGGATCTTTAAAGGGAACTCTAAAAATGAAAATTAAAAAACGGAGTGGGGGTAAACAGCCCCCCCCCCAAGATCAATACCAGGCCCTTCGGACTGGTATGGATTTTAAAGGGGAACCCCCATGCCAAAAAAAAACCCTTGTGGAGTCCCCCCAAAATCCATAAGACCAAAGGGTCTGGTGTGGTCCTGTGGGTGACCCCACGCTGTTTGTTTGTGGTGTGTGTGTTTTTTTTTTTTTTTTGTTTTTTTTGTTTTCCATTTTGGCGTGGGGTTCCCCTTCAAAATCCTTTTAGGCTGGATTCACACCTATGCATTTTTAGTGCTTTTTGCATTTTGCAGATTTGCACTACAGAATGTGTTCCATAGGAAACCATGTAAAATGGACTGTAGTGCAAATCTGCAAAATACACTAAAAATGCATAGGTGTGAATCCAGCCTTAGAGCACAAGTCGCATCATCATGATCCGACTTGGATGCAACCTCCTATTTTTTTTTTCATTTTAGACTCAAAGGGCCTGGTATGGATCTTGGGGGGATGGGGGACCCCACGTGTGTCTTATAATAATAATAATAATAATAATAATAATAATTATTACCCGGTATTTATTTTTTATTTTTTTTTGTGTGGGGATCCCTTTCAAGATCCATACCAGACTCAGTGGGCCTGGTATAGATCTTGAGGGGGGCCCCATGCCTTTTTTTATTTTTTTATTTTTTTTAATTTTTTATTCTTTTTTCATTCCTCCTTCTTCTTTTTTCATTCCTTCTTCTCTCTTCTTCTCTCTTCTTTGTAAGTACCCATCTCTAGAGGAGGGTAAGTACCTATCAGTACAGCCTTTCAGTGCCCATTGTCAGTGCCGCCTTATCAGAGCCCATCCGTGAAGGAGGAAGCTTACTTATTTAAAAAATATTTTAACAAAAACCAAAGAAACTTTTTTTTAGGCCTTTTTTTTTTTTTTTTTTTTTTTTTTAATTTGTTTAGCAAAAAAATAATCGCAGAGGTGATCAAATACCACCAAAATAAAGTTTTATTTGTGGGAACAAAATGATAAAAATTCTGTTTGGGTACAGTGTAGTATGACCGCGCAATTGTCATTTAAACAGCGCTGAAAGCTGAAAATTGCCTGGGCAGGAAGGGGGTGTAAGTGCTCGGTATTGAAGTACCGTAGTTAATGTGTTTTTTTTTTTTTTTTTTTTTAATTGCGTTTTGAAAGACCGCTGCACAAAGCAGTGCGACATAAAATATTGCATTGATCGCCATTTTATACCCTAGGGTCTCTGCTAAAAAATCTATATGTAATGTTTGGGGGTTGTAAGTAATTTTCTAGCAAAAACTACTGATTTAAACAAAAAGTTTGAGACGGTTAAGAAGCACATCATGTAATTGCAGCCGGTTCCCTCTTTATGGCCTTTCGTGCAGATTCCTCTCGTATCATGTCCTGCATAGTAAACCCGTCTGTACATGTGTTGTAACACGTTATCAGATTTGTATGACGTGTTCTATGATCACGTCTCACCTTTTTAGCCGGTTTCTATTTTCAGTTTCCATTTCTAATAAATTTTAATTTATTTTGCAGTATTTCCTTTAGAAATGTAACTTGTGATCCCTTCCAACTGCTTTTTCTGAAGTTTGCGACTGTTGCTTTTTCTGAAGTTTGCGACTGTTGCTTTTTCTGAAGTTTGCACCAAATTTCGGATGATGCACAATTCAAAAGTGAATTTCTACCTATGGGTCTAATATTACCGGGGGGACGGACGGTCTCATGTCTCTAAGGTGCCTGCAGACATCCGGGGCTGAAGCTTCTTAACAACTTCAGCTCTGGAAGATTACCCCCCTCCCCTTCAGGACCAGGCCATTTTTTAAAAAAAAAAATTCGCGATACGGCACTGAGTTTACTTTAGCTGACAATTGCGCAGTTGTGGGACACTGTACCCAAATAAAATTGATGTTTTTTCTCCACATATAGAGCTTTCTTTTGGTGGTATTTGATCACCTCTGTGGTTTTTATTTTTTGCGCTATAAACAAAAAAAAAAAAAAAGCCCAATTTTGAAAAAATAAAACCATTTTTTAATTTCTGTTATAAAACGTATCCAATAAAAAATGGAAAAAATCGAATTGCTTCATCAGTTTAGGCCAATATTTATTCTGCTACATTTTTTTGGTAAAACGTGTGTGTATTAGAGCTGCACGATTCTGGCTAAAATGAGAATCACGATTTTTTTTATTTATTTATTTTTTGCTTTAGAATAAAGATCACGATTCTCGCGGCATAACATCTTCTTTCATCTTATACAAAAAAAATTGGCCTAACTTTTTACTGTTCAGTGTTTTTTTTTTTTTTATTCACTGAAGTGTATTTTTTCCCCCAAAAAAATTGTGTTTGAAAGACCGCTGCGGAAATACAGTGTGACATAAAATGTTGCAACAACCGCCATTTTTTTTTCCCCCCTAGGGTCTAGTAATTTTCTAGCAAAAATTACAGATTTTAACTTTGGAAGAAACAAATGTCAGATAAAGGTTCAGTCTTTAAAGTAGTTGTATACCGCTGTAGGTGATATTATTTTATTTTTATTTTTTTTCCCCTACAGGTAAGCCTATAATAAGGCTCACATGTAGGTAAAATGAACATCTAAACCTGCACAGTTTAGGAAATATTGACCTTGCACGCAGCCACTGACATCAGCGGCGCATGCGCAGTGAAGGTCCGGCGTATCGTGCCCATACTGAGGGAAAATGTCAGCTCCCTCGGCACTGTGCCACTGGTGGGCATTGATAGGTGACACTGATAGCTGGCAATGATGGATGGCAGTGATGGGCACTGATCGGCACTGGTAGGTGACATTGATAGGCAGCACTACTAGGTGGCACTGATTGACACCACTGGTGGGCATTGATAGGTGGCACTGATTGCTGGCACTTATGCACTGAATCGTGGCACTGTGTGGGCACTGGCAGGTGGCACTGTGGGCATTGGAAGGCGGTATTGGTGGGCACAGATGAGGAGGCTTAGCCTCTTCCTCTTTGGGACCGATGTCCCTTGCACTGAAGCCAGTGATCGGCTATTTTTTTTTAGCGTGAGGAGAAAAAAAGAATGATTACCGATCTTCTGTTTACATCATGTGATCAGCTGTCATTGGCTGACGGCTGATCACCTGGTAAGGGGCCGGGATCTGTGATCACCCTAGTCTCATTGACTTGGTGAGCACAGCGCGCGCCCTGCAGGGGGTGCGCGAAGAGCGTGCAAAGGGGAGGACATCTATTGACGGCCTCCCGGCAAAGCAGATCCGCGCTGTAACCGTCATTCGGCTATAGCGCAGATCTGAAGGAGTTGGAGACCCTGTCACAGGCTTAAAAAAAAAATGCAGGTAAAAGTACAGATAAATGGAGTATTTTACAGGCTTGCATGCAGTTTTTTCCTTTTTCTATATATATATATATATATATGTGTTCCTGAACTTGTTAAGGAATGTGACCTTCTTAGGGAGAGTCCATTCCCTAAAAGCAGGGAGATCTTTGCACTGCCAGTCCTCAGGTACAGCCTTCTCTCCAGCAAGGAAAACCATGAACAGCACAGGAGAAATCTCGCTCCAAATCCTCACTTCAGGAGAGTCCGTTCCCTAGCACAGCCCCTCCCTCTCTGCACATTTATAGTCCTATCCTCCTCTGGGAGCGTCTATATACTGTCTGTGCTGCAGATGGAGGAGCGAAGGAGAATATTAAAGAACAGCCTTTCTTAATCTTTTTACCCCAGAGGAACCCTTTAAATAATTTTTTTGAGTGTGGAGCCAGAAGCACCGGCGGGGGGGGGGTTTGACCCAAGAAGAGGGGAATTGGGGCTGCTCTGTGCCAAAACCATTAAACAGAGCAGGTAAGTATGACATGTTTGTTATTTTAAAGCCAAAAAAAATGAGCTTTTACTTTACAGTAACAAAATGGACAAACCTGAACTCCAAAAGTTAGGTTTTTCTATGTTATAGAGAACATCTAGAAATGTTCTGCCCAAACAGTACCCTTGGCCTTAAAGTGATTGTAAAGTCTCCTCCTTTTTTTTAAAATTTTTTTTTTTTTTTTAAATACCAAACATGTTATACTTCCTCTGTGCAGGGGTTTTGCACAGAGCAGCCCGGATCCTCCTCTTCTCGGGTTCCTCTTTGCTGCTCCCCTTGTATCGAGTGCCCCCCACAGCCAGCAGCTTGCTATGGGGGCACTGAAGCCCATGTGTTCATTCAGACACGGAGCCCAGACCCGGCCCGGCCCCCTCTCTTCCCTTATTGGCTGACTGACTTTGACAGCTGCGGGAGCCAATGGGGCCGCTGCTGTGTCCTCGGCCAATCAGGAGGAGTGTCCCGGATGGCTTAGACATTCGTGGACATCGCTGGAGAGGGATGGGGCTCAGGTAAGTAATTAAGGGGGGTGCTGGGGAGGCTGCTACACACAGAAGGTCTTTTATCTTAATGCATAGAAAAATCCTTCTGCCTCTGCAACTCCTTTTTAAGTCTCATAGCTGTATATCTGCAGTGTGAAATCATCTAAGGCACTGCTACCTGTGAATGCCAGGATTTGGAGTGAGATTTTTTTCTGATATCTCTTCTGTGATGTTCATGGTTTTCCTTGCCGGAGAGAAAGCTGCAAGCTGAGGACCGGCAGTGCAAGGATCTCCCTGCTTCTGTTTTAATTTGCCTCTCCTGCTTCTTGATTATTACTCCACCAGTCATAGTCTTCTGAAGGTGAGGGGGGGGGGTTAACTCTGACATGAGGAAGCAAAGCTTTGCTCCTCTTTCAAGATGGTGGCCTTTGCACAGAGGCACAGAACAAGTCATGGTGTGTCCAGTTATGTGTTGTAGGATAGACTGCAAGAAGACCAAGGGCAACACTGGTCACCAGTCCTTTGCCTTCTGCCTGACCCTTTTGGACAAGGGTTCTCTTTAAAATGTCCTTGTATGTTAATATAAATACTTGTCTATTCATAATAATAGTATTTTTTATTGTTTTTTCATTTTTTATAGAACCCGTCTGCACCATGTCTCACAGATTTTCTGACCCATCGGTGGGTGACAGATCTTACCTTATGTATGAAAAAAATGCCAAAGCTACAGCCAACAATTCCATACCACGAAAAACGTTGAAGCCCGTGGATAATGCCTCGTATGTACAGGACGGGGCCCCTTCCCCGGTTGAGGCCCACCGAGTCATCCTGAGCACAGAGAGCCCGGCCGCCCACAAGCTGGGGACTCAGCAAATGATTCCAAAAAGCTTGGCCATTGCCACAAAGACCAAGGCCCCTCGGCACCACACGATCGCATCGTCGACTATCAGCAAGGAGTTTGTGCAGCAGGAGCAGAGGAAGCTCCACGCCCGCGAGAATTCTACCGAGGATGATATAGATGTGGGAGGATTAAAGAGGAATCTAAGGAATCAGTCTTACAGGGTAGCTATGAGGGGTTTTAAAGAGGAAGATTACCAGCCCATAAAGCCAATGGCAACCCTGAAGCCGGTTACGGAGAATCCAAATGCTCCACCCCAGAGGAGTCCTGGAAGATCTAAGGTTGGTCTAAATTTTCATTAGTATTCCAAGCTGTTTTTTTTTATTGTGTTGCATCATGACATGGCTGCCTTACACTATATTACCAAAAGTATTGGGACGCCTGCTTTAAACGCACATGAACTTTAAGGGCATCCCAGTCTTAATCCGTAGGGTTCAATATTGAGTTGGCCCACCCTTTGCAGCTATAACAGCTTCAACTCTTCTGGGAAGGCCGTCCACAAGGTTTAGGAGTGTGTCTATGGGAATGTTTGACCATTCTTCCAGAAGCACATTTGTGAGGTCAGGCACTGATGTTGGATGAGAAGGCCTGGTTCGCAGTTTCTGCTCTAATTTATCCCAAAGGTGTTCTATAGGGTTGAGGTCAGGACTCTGTGCAGGCACGTCAAATTCCTCCACCCCAAACTCTCTCATCTATGTCTTTATAGACCTTGTCTTGTGCACTGGTCCAAATCATTTGGTTTAGGGGCGATTATGGTGTGGGGTTGTTTTTCAGGGGTTGGACTTGGCCCCTTAGTTCCAGTGAAGGGAACTCTTAAGGCGTCAGCATACCAAGACATTTTGGACAATTTCATGCTCCCAACTTTGTGGGAACAGTTTGGGGATGGCCCCTTCCTGTTCCAACATGACTGCCCACCAGTGCACAAAGCAAGGTCCATAAAGACACAGATGAGCGAGTTTAGGGTGGAGGAACTTGACTGGCCTGCACCGAGTCCTGACCTCAACCCGATAGAACACCTTTGAGATGAATTGGAGAGAAGACTGCGAGCCAGGCCTTCTCATCCAACATCAGTGCCTGACTTCACAAATGCGCTTCTGGAAGAATGGTCAAACAATCCCATAGACACCCTCCTAAACCTTGTGGACGGCCTTCCCAGAAGAGTTAAAGCTGTTATAGCTGCAAAGGGTGGGCCAACTCAATATTGAACCCTACGGACTAAGACTGGGATGTCATTAAAGTTCATGTGCGTGTAAAGGCAGGTGTCCCAATACTTTTGGTTATTTATGGCTCTTTGAATTAGATATATAGAGGCTGGTATTGGGGATGTTGGGGGGATGTGTGTGTATATGTGTGTGTGTGTGTGTATATATATATATATATATGTATATATATATATATATATATATATATATATATATATATATATATATATATATATATATATATATATATATATATATATATATATATATATATATATATATATATATATATATATATATATACACATTTTTCAGAGAATATAAATGATAACGCAAAACTTTTCTTTCACTCATGGTTAGTGTTTGGCTGAGGCCATTTATTATCAATCAACTGTTTACTCTTTTTAATTCATAATGAGAACAGAAACTACCCAAATGACCCTGATCAAAAGTTTATATACCCCAGTTCTTAATACCGTGTATTGCCCCCTTTAACATCAATGACGGCTTGAAGTCTTTTGTGCTATTTGTGGATGAGGCTCTTTATCTTCTCAGATGGTAAAGCTGCCCATTCCTCTTGGCAAAAAGCCTCCAGTTCCTGTAAATTCTTGGGTTGTCTTTCATGAACGGCACGTTTGAGATCTCCCCAGAGTGACTCAATGATATTGAGGTCAGGAGACTGAGATGGTCACTCCAGAACCTTCACTTTATTCTGCTGTAGCCAATGACAGGTCAGCTTGGCCTTGTGTTTTGGATCATTGTCATGTTGGAATCTCCAATTACGTCCCATGCGCAGCTTCCTGGCTGATGAATGCGAATGTTCCTTCAGTATTCTTTGCATTCATCTTGCCATCAATTTTTGACCAAATTTCCTGTGCCTTTGTAGCTCACACATCCCCAAAACATCAGCGATCCACCTCCGTGTTTCACAGTAGGAATGGTGTACCTTTCATCATAGGCCTTGTTGAGTCCTCTCCAAATGTAGAGTTTATGGTTGTTGCCAAAAAGCTCATTTTTGGTCTCATTACTCCAAATGACTTTGTGGCAGAAGGTTTGAGGCTTGTCTATGTGCTGTTTGGCGTATTGTAAGCGGGATACTTTGTAGCATTTGGGTAGTATTGGCTTTCTTATGGCGACTCGACCATGCAGCCCATCTTTCTTCAAGTGCCTCCTTGGGTCTCATGTACACAGCTGCTGGTAGACGAACGTTTAGGAGCAGTTGGGCAGTATTTTTCAACTGCTCCTGATCTCTCCTCTGTTATCCTATCAGTACATGTACACAGGATCCCCGATCTCTCCTCTGTTATCTTATCAGTACATGTACACAGGATCCCCGATCTCTCCTCTGTTATCTTATCAGTACATGTACACAGGATCCCCGATCTCTCCTCTGTTATCTTATCAGTACATGTACACAGGATCCCCGATCTCTCCTCTGTTATCTTATCAGTACATGTACACAGGATCCCCGATCTCTCCTCTATGTTATCTTATCAGTACATGTACACAGGATCCCCGATCTCTCCTCTATGTTATCTTATCAGTACATGTACACAGGATCCCCGATCTCTCCTCTATGTTATCTTATCAGTACATGTACACAGGATCCCCGATCACTCCTCTATGTTATCTTATCAGTACATGTACACAGGATCCCCGATCACTCCTCTATGTTATCTTATCAGTACATGTACACAGGATCCCCGATCTCTCCTCTGTTATCTTATCAGTACATGTACACAGGATCCCCGATCTCTCCTCTATGTTATCTTATCAGTACATGTACACGGGATCCCCGATCTCTCCTCTGTTATCTTATCAGTACATGTACACAGGATCCCCCATCTCTCCTCTGTTATCTTATCAGTACATGTACACAGGATCCCCGATCTCTCCTCTGTTATCTTATCAGTACATGTACACAGGATCCCCGATCTCTCCTCTGTTATCTTATCAGTACATGTACACTGGTTTGTTTAAAGTTGTTTCTAGGCAGTTGTGTTTTTAGAGGCTTTTTTTGGAACCCCCAAAAAATGCGTTCAGAAGCTGTGTTTAGAGGCATGCCAAACGCGGCAACTCGCGTTTAGCAGCGTTATTGTTTACAGGCGGTTTTTCATTTTTGGCTATTTTGGAGAAAAAAAAAAATTTTTTTTTCAAACGCTTCTAGACGCAAACGCGGCATGTAAATGCGGCTAACCCGGCCGTTTTTAGACGCTGGTTTCTAGCTGTCAAGTTCAATCTTTCAAGAGAGTTTGAACAACGTCCCGTGTACATGAAGCCTTATTGTGCATCTTGAAACAGCCACACCACATGTTTTCAGAGAGTCCTGTATTTCACCTGAATTTATTTTGCGGGTTTTTCTTTGCATCCCGAAACAATTTTCCCGACAGTTGTGGCTGAAATTTTAGTTGGTCTACCTGACCGTGGTTTGGTTTCAACAGAACCTCTCATTTTCCACTTCTTGATTAGAGTTTGAACACTGCTGATTGGCATTCTCAATTCCTTGGACATCTTTGTATATCCCTTTCCTGTTTTTATACAGTTCAACTACCTTTTCCTGCAGATACTTTGGCAATTCTTTTGCTTTCCCCATGACTCAGAATCCAAAAAACGTCAGTGCCGCACTGGATGAAAGATGCAAGGGTCTGTCAGGAGTCCAGAAACTCATTGACCTTTTATACACACACACTAATTACAAGCAAACAGATCACAGGTGAGGATGGTTACCTTTTAATAGCCATTCAAACCCCTTTGTGTCAACTTTTGTGCACGTTATCAGGCCAAAATCACCAGGGTATGTAAACTTTTGATCAGGGTCATTTGGGTAGTTTCTGTTGTGACTATGATTTTAAAAAGTAAACACAGTTGATTAATAAATGGCTTCAGCCAAACACTAACCATGAGTGAAAAATGTTTTTGTGTGCATTCTGTGCGCATGGGGTAAAAAAAAAAAAAAAAAAAAAGATTGTTATTAGAATATATCCTGTGCTGTTCAAATGTAAATTGATTTTAAACAGAAAATACCACATCTGGTCACTAGATGGAGTTAAAGCGGAGTTCCACCCATTTTAAAAGTCCGCAGCTACGAAAAGTGTATCTGCTGACTTTTAGACGCTCGCCTGTCCCACGGTCCAGCGATGCAGGCGAAGGAAGCAGCACTCTTCCCCCCCCCCCCCCCCCCCCCTTTCCCCAGCATTGGAACTGTGGGCGTCCTTCTGTGTCTTCACAGCCGGGCACGCACTGTGCATGTGCGAGCCGCAAATGGCCGGGCAATCCCAGAACATTGGAGGGGGAGAGGTGAACTTCCTTCCAGCGCCACGGAGACCCGGGAGGAAGTGGAGGCTGGGTGCCTCTAAAAAGAGGGTATCCGCTCCCCCCCCCCCCCCCCCCATCCCCCATGTCAGGGGTCACCTTCACTTAAAGCAGAAGTTCCATTTTTGGGTGGAACGCGACTTTAATAAAGTATTATAGGAAATTCCTATAATACTTGGCTCCATCTAGTGGCCAAATGCTATACGCTTTGTTTAAAATCCATGCTTTACATTTGAACAGCACAGGATATAGCCTAATGGCATTCTTTTTTTTATGCCCCATTCGCACAAAACAATGTACATGTACTTTCACTGGGCAAATGGCTATGCAAATTCTTTATAAATAAAGTTAATGTTGTGCTTTTAAACACCATTGTAAAAAGGGGAAAAATATTAGAGCTGGGCAGGTTTTATCACAAGCTGCAATTCACTTTAACTTTTTGCTGACTGCGTAACACGTATGTGTGATGGCGAGGAGGGTGGGCCTTAACGCCTCACGTATGCAACGAGCTTCCTGTGTTGAGAGTTCGCTTGCTGTACGCTCCCGGCACCAACAGCTCCCGGTCTGTCGTGTTCACAGCCAATCGGCGTTCACATGAGCGGTAAGTCTGTCCCGCCCCTCTGCCTTTTTAAAGCGGAGTGAAGGGCTCACTGTTACTCGCTGCGAGCAGGCAGACTATTTTAAAAAATAAATAAAAATACACCCACCTGCCTGCGGTCTCTGGCATGTAAACTGAGCTGCGCATGCACAGTTCAGCACTACAGCGCTGGCCCGATCCCTGTGTGCTGGGGTGACTTGTGCCTGTGAATGCACAGGAGTGACATCATCCCCATCGTCAGCCAATGAAGATTGCCGAAGACCGGTACACAGATGATGCAGGTGCCCCGCGAGGGATGGGGAGTGGTTGGAGGAAAGGTGAGTATAGCTTCTTCTTCTTCTTCTTCCTTCTTTCTTCTTTCTTCCTTCTTTCTTTCTTCTTTCTTTCTTCTTTCTTTCTTCTTTCTTTCTTCTTTCTTCTTCTTCTTTCTTCGCGATGCGTGATTCCTGTGCGGGTTCCCGCATCGCACCTGAGTTGCCAGCGGTTCACACTGACATCTGCGTACCGCTACGGGGGTTTCAATGTAAAGTTAATGACCCCCCCCCCCTCCAGATTGGATCTCAGTGCCAACTGCCAAATCGTGCAGGAATTGGTTCACATAAGCGTGAACACCCATGTGATCCGATTCCAGTGTGGACCAAAAAAAAAAAAAGGGTCCTGCTCTATTTTGGTGCGAATGCAATGCGATTTCAGCCATACCGTTTTTTTTTTTGTTTTTTTTTATTTATTTATTTTTTTTGTATGGCTGAATTCCCATTGCATACGCACCAAATGCGATGTCTGTCTGTGATCGCACAAGTGTGAACCCAGCCTAAACCAGTATTAAACCCAAAAATGTAATATATTGCAGCTTACCAATCATTTATATGTGGTGGCTGCATTCTTTTTTTTTTTTTTTTTTTTTTTTAGGCCTTTTGTTTTCGCCTGGTGATCTGGCCAGTAACCTACCTCCCCTGTATTCGCATCCCTACTCTCTGGATGAAGGAGCACAGGGGGCACAGCAGACAGCAGCATGGTCAGCCTTGGCAGGGATTGGAGTGTTTTAAATGTAGTAGGAGATTTAAACATACTAAGAAACTGAAGGCAAACACCAGCTCGCACTTTAAAAATCAACTACGGCAAACCAGTTTACTTCCTTTTTTTTTTTTTTTTTTTTTTGTTATAAAGGTTTTACATAAATCAATAAAAGCTGATCATTTGTAAGCACCCTCTGCTGGAGTTAAACGGTTTGTCTCCTCCCTGTAAACTGATACATTCTACTGGAGAGCTTGTGCTTTTTCAAAACAGACTTGCCGTAGAGCTGCACGATTCTGGCCAAAATGAGAATCACAATTTTTTTTTTTGCTTAGAATAAAAAGATCACGATTCTCGTGGCATAAAATCTTTCACATTGTACAAAAAAAAAATTTGGGCTAACTTTACCGGTTTATTTATTTTTATTCATTAAAGTGTATTTTTTTCCCAAAAAATTGCATTTGAACGACCACTGCCCAAATACAGTGTGATATAAAATATTGCAACAACCACCATTTTATTCTCTAGGGTCTCTGCTAAAATATATATATATATATATATATATATATATATAATGTGTATATGTATGTTTTGGGGGGTTTTAAGTAATTTTCTAGAAAACATTTTTTTATTTTACCTTGAAACCAACAAATGTCAGAAAAAGGTTTAGTGTTTAAGTGGTTAAACTTTCCTCATTTTACACACCAAAGTCTATTCCTTTGAGCTAAAGGACAAATTGTTACAATGTTTATACTATAAGTTCCACTGCTAAAGAATGTTGTGATTCTTGGCAGACTGACCTTTTTTTTTTTTTTTTTCCTTTCTTTTGACGGCTGTCGGTTTTAGCAGAGCAGAGAGAATTCTCTGCATAGAAAGAATCGGGAAACACTTTGTCAAGATCGCAAGGGCGAAAAAAATCACGATAACGATTCTTAATGATTAATCGTGCAGCTCTAACTTGCCGGCTGGATCGCCAGATGAAAACAGAAGAGAGAAAGCCTAAAAGAGAAAACTAATGCAGCCGTCGCGTCTAAGAATTGGCTTGATTTTGGGTTTAGTACCCCGGGTAAAGGGCAGTGGCGGGCAGAGCGGAAGGGGTTAAGGCCAGAACTGATGATTTTTGAAGCTGCGTTGTCCGTATCTCTCCTGTCACATAACCAATTTTATTTATTGTTCTTTTGCTTTCCAGAAAACATTCGGAAAGAAAAAAATGCAGCGCCACGCCGGTTCCTTTAAAGACGGTAAGTGTGCTAGTCACTATTTATTTGTGGGTGGGGGGAGGGGAGAACCTCATAAATCCAGCCAATAAAATCTTAAGCACAGAGTTGGAGTGATGAATGATGTCTGGTAGGCCCCGAGCCGATCCGGAGAAACACAATTAAATTCTACGAGGCGGTATGAATAATGCAATGCGTAATTAATGCCGCTGAATTTTTCAGGACGCGCGCCTTACGATATATACGGTTATTTTAAAGGTGATTAAAGAGATTTGTGCCGATTGTCAATTTGCCGAGCGAGGTGAGGAATAAATGAGCCCGAGCCAGATGGTCCGGGACCTTCAGAGCTTTTACTTCGTTTATTTTTACCCTTCATATAAAAACCGCTAATACTAATAGTTTACTTATCCCACCAACACCCACGGTTTTTCAGATTGGTTGTAAACCTCAGACGTGAAATCTGAACAAAGCACATCCCTCTATAGTGTGTACTTGTCTCAGTCCAGAGCACCAAGTCTCATTTCTGCCTGCTGCTTCCTTCTTCTGCTATCAGCATGAATAATTACTTCTGACAAGTTTTCTTGACACCAAGAGAAAAATGGTGACAGGGGAGGGGGCCTCCAGCACACAGCCTGTGATTGACCGCCTCGGCTCTGTTGCTGTGTCAAGGAGGGAGTGTCCCTTCCCTCCAATCAGCTTTCACTGAGCTCTCCAGAGTGTAACTTCAGCTCCCTGCACCCCCCTGCTTTCTGGAAGCTCAGACAAGCTGTATAAATTCTGCGCTTTTAATGAATGCGGAGAAGAGAATACCGCAGATAAACAGATACAACGTGTGTAGGAGGGTTTGTTTAACTACATGCCGACCAGCCGCCGCAGTTGTACTGCGGCAGGTTGCCACAGCTGGGCGAATCGGCCGATTTAAAAAGCTATAGGGGGCATGGGTGACGCTGGAGCCAATGCACGCAGCCGTGATGTCTACAACCCGCGCTCGCTTAATGTAAACAGACAGATCCCTGGTCTGACAGAGGAGTAGAGGCAGATCTGCTGTTCCTATTGATCAGGAACAGCGATCTCTCTCCTCCCCTAGTCAGTCCCCCTCCCCCCACAGAAACCGCTCCCTAGGGAACACATTTAACCCCTTGATCGCCCCCTAGTGTTATTCCCTTCCCTGCCAGTTTCATTTATCAGATTTTTGTGTGTCGCAGTCCCACTAAAAATCTATAGCGTATATCTATATCTATATCTATATCTGAATTAGAGCGGAGACTGCAAGCCAGGCCTTCTTGTCCAACATCAATCATACAAATGGGCTTCTGGAAGAATGGTCAAACCTTCATAGACACACTCCTAAACCTTGTGGACGGCCTTCCCAGAAGAGGTTGAAGCTGTTATAGCTGCAAAGGGTGGGCCAACTCCATATTGAACCCCAGGGACTGTCAGAAACCATGAATCGGACCGAGACAGAAGTACAGTAAAATCACACTTGTTTAATAATAAAGGAAATAGAACAAATGTAGTCAAAACATAGCCAAAGTTCGGTAACCAGAACGGATCGTCAGACAAGCCAGAAAGTCAGGAAGGCAGGGAACAGCGTAGTGGAACAGCAAGCAGGATCTGGAGCCAGAAGGAATGTCAGCCAACCAAGTCTTTAATAAGAACGCAGGAGATAGTCTCTGTGATGTTGGCGAAGGCAGAGATCATCTGGGCTGGACGGCTTAAGTAAGCAGCACCGACGAGCAGGATATCATCAACAGGTGAGGTACTGTGGAGAGATAGGAGCAGGCAATTAGCCAACAGCAAGACAGCTGAGCAGCCAGCTCAGAGAAGGAAGGGCTGAGCCCAGCCCTGACACGGACTAAGACTGGGATGCCATTAAGGTTCATGTGCGTGTAAAGGCAGGCGTCCCAATACTTTTAGTGTATATAGTGTATTTCAAAGAGACACAGGAGGGCATGCAGAACTTGGTGGGCATATAGCAACATTGCCAGACTAAGATATCAGTATGGAGGTCACACCATATTCCATATTGAATTTTTTATCAACCAAGTTTGAGCGCTGATGGAGGATGCTTTGGCCCCCCAAAAAATGCGTTGGCTCCTTTCTACTGGTTGTGACGTTGTTGTCAAGAATAAAAGTTAATGGACTTTTTCAGTTGATTGTCTGGTGCTTAGTTCCTTTCATTGACACAAACTCCTCAAGTTGGGTGGGTCCCACCACACTTGTGAGACCATCCCTTCCCCACTTTGTGTCTCCAAGGAGCTCCATTCAACAAGAACTGCTATCAACTAAAATCTAAGCTCCCAAGTCCAACAGTTCTATTCCTTGGTTAAAACCTTTAAATACTTTTTGCTTAATCCTCTGTTGTAATCTTTGCTGGTTTTGTACGGCGCCGTGCGTGCAGAGACTTGTAGCTCACACTGTGATCTGGAACGCGTTCATACCTGTACAAAGACGGCACAAACGTCTGGGGTCAGGAAGGAGGACAATCTCGCGCTCCTGTTAACTTTCTGGCCCAAAATTTGGCTCTGATCTACAGAGTCTGTTCTATTCGGTAGAGAAAGGAAGCTGTGGAACATTGCAACAATGACACGGCCTGGTATCTCCACCCAAAACTTATCAGATGGGGACTTTTGTATCTCAGCCCATTCCCACAAAGTAGCAAGGAGGACAACACATTACAATAAGTAACAACTGATGGGATGAATCGCCTTGCATTGATGGGATGAATCGCCTTGCATTGATGGGATGAATCACCTTGCATTGAGATTCTGGCATTCCCAAAGTGTGGCCTGTCGTGACTAGCTAAACAATTGCAATGTTTTTCTTTACTCCAAACGCAAATATTCGGTCTGTGTTCACATCTAAAAGCCATTCCTGCCGGTACAATGGGGTCATGGCTCCTACAGCAAGAATAGCATTTCTTTAACCACTTCAGCCCCGGAAGATTTTACCCCCTTCCCGACCAGAACATTTTTTTTTTTTGCGATACGGCACTGCGTCGCTTTAGCTGACAATTGCGCGGTCCTGCGGCGCTGTACCCAAACAAAATTGACGTCCTTCTTTTTTTTTTTCCCCACAAATAGAGATTTCTGTTGGTGGTATTTGATCACCTCTGCGTTTTTTGTTTTTTTTTGTTTTTTGTTTTTTTTTGTTTTTTTTTGCACTATAAACAAAAAAGAGCGTAAATTTTGAAAAAAAAAGCAATTTTTTTTTACTTTTTGCTATAATAAATATCCCCCAAAAATATATAAAAAAATTAATTTCTTATACAGTTTGGACCAATATGTATTCTTCTACATATTTTTGGTAAAAAAAAAATCGTAATAAGTGTATATTTGGTTTGCGTAAAAGTTATCACGTCTACAAAATAGGGGATAGATTTTTTAGCTTTTTTTTTTTTTTTTTTTTTTTATCAGGACTGCGACATTATGGCGGACACTTGACACTATTTTGGGACCATTGTCATTTATACAGCGATCAGAGCTACAAATAGCCAGTGATTACTGTATAAAAGACACTGGCAGGGAAGGGGTTAAACGCTAGGTGGCAATCAAGGGGTTAAGTGTGTCCTAGGGAGTGATTCTAGCTGTAAGGGGGGGATGGGCTACCTACAACATGACAGAGATCACTGCTCCCGATGAAAGGGAGCAGTGGATGCCTGTTATGTTGCTAGGCAGAACAGGGAAATGCCTTGTTTACATAGGAATCTCCCCCATTCTGCCTCTCCTCACCACAATGGCGAGCCACCGGCGAACATCAAGTTTGCGGGACCCGTGGGCACGCTCCCGCGGCGGGTGCGCGCACCCGATAGGTGGCAAATTCAAAGGGACGTGCAGGTAGGCCCATTTGCCTGCCTGTGCCATTCTGCCGACCTACATCTGTGTGCGGCGGTCGGTAAGTGGCTAAAGTGATTGTATTTTTTTATTTTCTTATTAATAACAAACCTGTTGAACTTACCTGCTCTGTGTAATGGTTTTGCACAGAGGTGGCCCCAAACCTCCTTTTCTGGGGTCCCCCGCCGATGCTCTGGGACAAAGTGGCCCCAAACATCTTTTTTTTTAGTGTCCCCCGACGATGCTCTGGGCTCCTCCTCTTCTCTATGTGCCACTATAGGAAGCTACTTCCTATGGTGGCACATGTGCGGGCGCAATCCCAAGCCTGGCTATGTGTCACTGGCTGTGTGCCCTCTCACCCCCTCGTCACTGGATTTGATTGGCAGCAGCAGGAGCCGATGGCTCTCGCTGAGTCCAGTGAGGAGAGAGCGAGTAACAGCTGCTCTCTGGCACATCGCTGGATCGAGATTAGGCTCGGGTAAGTATTTTAAGGGGGGGGTAAAAAAAACCTTTTAGCCTTTATGACCACTTTTAAGAGTCTATCTGTCCTGTCCACAACGTCTTATGTGAGCGGAGCCATAGACTAGACACAGATCTCCAGTGGCGTCCTGCATTCCAATCCATGCTCCCAGCCCCGAATCTACATGTAGGGCTCTGGACGCATGGATTTATATGCTGGTTTCTTTTCCTTTTTTTTTTTTTTTTTAGCACATGATTAGAGCCTGAGGTTCTAATTGGCTTAAAAAAAAGGGGGGTGGATGAAGGAGAGAGACGGAGGGGGGAAGCCGCAGCCATGACCTGGATGGAGGAAGGAAGCTGCAGCTGCCACTGCTGGGTGGGGTAAGTATTGATCGGTAAGCTGGCCGGTGAACGGGGGGGGGGCGGGGGTGTGAGGTGGCAAGCTGGAGCGACTGGGGTAGATGTTTCAGGTTTGTTTCCCGTAACCCACCCCCCCCAACCGATGGAGCACCAGCTGCCACTGCAGATCTCTATAGTAGAAATGCAGAGGATGCATGGTTGGCGGTCTTGGCCTCACAGTGTTTGAGTCCTGCCTGTCCAGGAAAATGTAGGTGCTTTGATAATCTGGCTTCTTTTCCCAGTCCAAAATCTGGACCCCAAATTGCCCATAGCGTATATGTGTGTGTGTGACAGACCCAACCAGGACAGGGGCTTTTGGAGAGGACTAGGGGCAAGCCTCCTACCCACTGATTATGGCCCATGAAGAGACCAGATCATTCTATAATGACGGACAACAATATGATGAACGCTGAGAGCGAGATTTGGATTAATTCTCTGAATAGGGACAATAAAGCTTCCTTTCTGGAGTGGATGGAAAGAGGTAATCTTAATCTTTTTACCGGTTAATGGTCAGAGGGAATATGGCGGTCCTCCTGCAGACTGAGTTGGAGAGGCTCCTTATACTTGGGACAGAAATATTTTTTCCACAATATCCCTCAGATCTATGAAGATAAATAGATTCCACCTTTTCAGACTGTTGGAACATTTGTATAAGTTTTGTCTCATAGACTGTTGTAGACTGCCGCTGGACAGTCTGAGGTGGTGTGGGATCACTGTTTATTATGTGTGTTTTTGTCTCATTGTTATTGAGTCACCTATTGTTTGGGTCTGTCTGATCATTTCTTGGAGATGTAATTCATATTGTGACCACTGTACCTTGTTATGGAACCATTGTGGGATGTTATGTGTTTATGCTTTTAATAATGTGTAATGTACTTTGTATCCAGGGTTGTGGGCTGGGTGCCGGACGGTCTGGTCACCTAGGCTGGTTTAAGTAGCTAGTTGTTAATTAGTTAATAATAATTAGATCACTGCCAGCTATTAGTTGCTAGCAGTCAAAACTACTGTTTACATTGGCTGTTCCTTTAACTATGTTAATTAGATTTTTGTATAGAGTTTCCTTTGCATACGATGTGATTAGGCTCACCTGATCTGGTGTGCTTTTTATATTCGGTGTGATTTTACAATAACATTTGTTCCAGAGCACCTAGCAAGTGTTGGCTAGATTCTTGGATGGTCAGCTATAATACCTGGTCAGAGGGCTCTGGTTGAAGGAAGCTATACATCTTGACAGAAGCACCCAAGCTGGGCGGTCCCGTCACAGTGTGACCAAGGGTGGGACATTAGATTGTAAGCTCCTGTAGGACTGCAGATGATGTGAACGCTTTAAAAGTGCGGCAGAGAGAGTGTCCATGAAGAAAGCAGTGAAAGATGAAAGAACCCAACTGATCGTAATCAGGACAATGTGGGCGAGGCAGTTTGGAGGGCTTTAGGGTGAGAAAATGACTTCACATTACCGGGATATTCCGGCAGAGCTGGAAGGTATTAGTGACATTCTACTCTATAAGGCCTCATTTTCGAAGGAGAGGAAACACATTAACATCATGGAGTCTCCTTATCTAGTCTAAGGCTGGCCATACACTATTCAATTTTCCTGTTAAACTTTCCTTTAGATTTACCAAAACCATATAATATGAGGTGAAACCTAAACACTTTCAATTTGGATGCAATCAGGCAGGCCCTTGTACTACATAGTTGAAGGTAAATCTAAAGAAAATTGAACAGGAAAATTGTATGGTGTATGGCCAGCTTAATCCACAGATTAAATTATATAGGTTGGGTTATTGCTAAATGGCAGCCCTGAAGTGATATTGTGTTTTGGGACAACAGAGGGTGGAGCTAGGAGTGGCAGCCAAACGGACATTGTATATTGTATTACATGTTTGATGTATGTGACCAATGTTCAGGCACAGATTTTTTTTTTTTTTTTGTATCTGTCTACCTGTAAGACTACTATTTTGATACCTCAAGGTGTGTGTGTGTGTGTGTATATATATTCACAAAAGTACGTTCGCAGCTACAGTTCATTGAGGGAACCATGAATGCCAACATGTACTGTGACATACTGAAGCAGAGCATGATCCCCTCCCTTCAGAGACTGGGCCGCAGGGCAGTATTTCAACATGATAACCACCCCAAACACACCTCCAAGATGACCACTGCCTTGCTAAAGAAGCTGAGGGTAAAGGTTATGGACTGGCGGACTGAAGCTCTGGTGAACTCCATGTCCAAGAGGGTTAAGGCAGTGCTGGAAAATAATGGTGGCCACACAAAATATTGACACTTTGGGCCCAATTTGGAGATTTTCACTTAGGGGTGTACTGACTTTTTTTGCCAGCGGTTTAGACATTAATGGCTGTGTGTTGAGTTATTTTGAGGGGACAGCAAATTTACACTGTTATACAAGCTGTACACTCACTACTTTACATTGTAGCAAAGTGTCATTTCTTCAGTGTTGTCACATGAAAAGATATAATAAAATATTTACAAAAATGTGAGGGGTGTACTAACTTTTGTGAGATACTATGTATGTATGTATATGTATATATATATTTATATTACTCTTCTTGTACTTCTCTCCCTCTCTCTTCTCACTCTTGCTGCCTTCTATTTATTTCTCTTCTCTCCTCCCTCCCCCTTAAACTGTATGTAAACCCTAACATTGACGTTCTCTTATTTGCTCCCTTTTGGTTTATTAACCTTGCCACAAATACCTGTTGATCCTGCCTGGTCACTTGTAGGGTAATAACTTCCTGTGCTCTCTGCCTGTGTACAAGGAAGGGTAATGGAGGAGGGGTTATGGAGATGGGGAGGAGGGGTTATGGAGATGGGGAAGGGGGGGGTCTGTTCTTTGCAATCCATCAGAAATGCAGTAGGCAGGGCTGACACCAGGTGCTTATGAATTCAGAGCTGTGTTGTCATGTCAAAGAGGTAGGTAGGAGCTCACTGTATTTCTGGCACATCAGCAGTTCTATTCCTGTACTTGCAGTGTGTTTAAAGAAATAAAACTTGTGAAATATACACGTCATTCAGAACTCTACTAGACATGTTTTTTTGCCTTCACCTCCATTTTAAATGTTCTTGTCTATTGAATCCAGCGCATTGTGAGAAGCCGCATAGAGGGAGGCCGAGCGCTCAGATGTTCTTCTTTTGGAATGTTTGGTATTGCTAAGTCCCGTCCTATTGTGCCAAGTGTTGTATTTCACAGAAAGTTATTCTTGGTCTTTTGGTGACCTTTGGGGAAAACATGCCTTTGCTGATATTGTGCAGCTTGGTTTATAAGTTCAGTAATTGAACGGCATTTCATTCTGTGAAGGAACTGTACTCCACATTGTAAACAGAAAATACCGCAGCAGATTGTTTTCACACCAAACCATTAGCCAGAATTTGTCAGCGTGAGTTATCATGCAAATCGACTCTATGGCATTTATAGAATACAGTCTACATGACACGTGTCTTATTTTGCATTACAAGTCTGTTTCTCTGCACACAGTGAAGATTATCTGGTATTTGCTGATCTGGCATTGAAATTCTCATTAGTCACCTAGTTCTGGTTAATGATCTGTATGCAGCTCACGTGACTCGCATGATGGAGTGGCCAGACAGGTTCTACTACCCGTGTCATGTGATTTACTTCTGTCCCTTTACCTGTCTACTCTTCCCTCCCTCCTTCCTTGCTTAATTTTTTTCTTTCCTACTTCCTTTCATCCCTCCATCCATCCATCCATCCATCCCTCATCCCCTTCATATATCGGTCTGTCCATCCATCACTCCGTCCCTCACATCTATTTCTACATCCATTCATCCATCAATCAATAAATCTATCCCTCCTTCCTTCCATACATCTGTCCATCCCTCCTGCCCTCCGTACATCAGTCCATCCAACCTCTCCATACATTTGTCCATCCTTCCATCTATTGCTATATCTATCCTTTCCTTCCATTAACCCATCTATCCCTCCTTCCCTCCATACATCTGTCCATCCCTCCTGCCCTCTCTATACATCGGTCTATCCCTCCATCAGTCCATCCAACCTGACCATACATCTTTCCATCCTTCTATCTATCTCTACATCCATCCATCCTTCCCTCTATCAACCTATCTCTGCCTCCTTGCATCCATACGTCTGTCCATCCCTTCATACGTCTGTACATTCCCTCCATACAGCTGTACGTTTCTCCTTAACTTCATCCATCCTTCCTTCCTTTCTTCCTTTCTTCCTTTCTTCCTTTCTTCCTTTCTTCCTTCCTTCCTTCCTTCCTTCCTTCCTTCCTTTCTTTTTTCCTTTCTTCCTTTCTTCCTTTCTTCCTTTCTTCCTTTCTTCCTTTCTTCCTTTATTCCTTTATTCCTTTATTCCTTTATTCCTTCCTTTCTTCCTTCCTTCCCTCCCGTTTGTGCCTTCATACATCTGTCCATTCCCTTGTTCCCTCCATAATTGTAAGAATCCACCCAAGTAGACCCAAAGGTTGCCAACATCCCAATATATAGGATTATGTAAAAAGTGTATCCCCCCCCCAAGGGAATTACTATGGGACTTT
>JBBDGP010005785.1:0-55814 GCA_037952835.1 Lithobates septentrionalis | reverse complement strand
CTGGGGATCAGGCTCCCAATTTTGCCCAAATTATTCATTCCTGGATGATGGTACTTGTAACTTTGCCTACATCATTATTTTACTACAGAGGCCACACTCTTAATTGTATACATTGGTTGGATAACACACCCGGCACCTATGTTGAGTGGGAGCGATTGGTGAGCCATTGGAGTGGACATGGCTAATGGCTTGCCTTCCACCTTCCCTGGCCCCAATCACCCCACCCTTCATTTTAATTTACCCAGGCCTCTTTCAACATATACTATTACCTGCGTTATATCACTATCGCCTTTACAATTCCCGGATTTCCCTTCTTTCCTCCTCCTTCCTCCTCCCTTGTCTCCCCCCCCCCCTTTTTTTTTTTTTTTTTCCCCTCCCTTTCTCTCCTTTCCCCCCCCCTTCCCTCTTCCCCCCCCCTCCTCTCCCCCTTCCCTTCCCCCCCCCCCCCTTTTTCTACCCCGTCCTTAGGTTCCTCTTCTTTCCCACGCCTCACTCTCACTCTTGGCCTTAAATTTATCACCTTCTGCCTTATTCACCCCCCTTCACCCTATCCAACACTTTCCCACCCTGCCTACCATTTTCTTTTGCCGTTGTCTCACATTCCCATGCACTACTTTCACCCAATGTGTAGATTATGTATTTCACCCTTATCACTCTGTACACTCTCACCTAAGTATCAATCCCTCCTACCATTTATATCACTAGCTCCCCCTGGCAAGTTTACATATCCAACTACCTTATTATTATTTTTATTCTTACTATCCCCGTCATCTTTGCAGCTCCCCCGGGTCGCCGTGGGAGATTACCTTGGTGGAGAAGCCCTGCGCTCGGGGTCTGTTGGAACATGGGTAAGCAGACTGTACCTCCCCCCCCCCCCCAAATTTATTACATTGTTTAACTCTGATGCTGCAATATTATTATCAATTCTATATTTTTTCTGTGTAATCTCATTGTACTTTTTCTGTATTGTTAGGTTTAGACTGTTTAGTCAGAACTTGCTATCTTCAGATTCCCTCCTGACGAAGCGGTTTCACCCGCGAAACTAGTCGAGGAATATTTCTGAGATCAAGTGCCTTACTGCAAACTCATGACCCTATTGTTTTGTTATTTTATTCAATCTTTATTGTGTTTTAACGTATTACCTATGATTTGTCCTTTGCATCAATAAAATCGATTACACTTTTATATTATTGATATATTCTCTATATTGTTTTGTGTACTGTACCGCAATAGTCCAATACGCCCCCCATTTTCTTGGTCGCCTGACTGGGGATCAGGCTCCCAATTTTGCCCAAATTATTCATTCCTGGATGATGGTACTTGTAACTTTGCCTACATCATTATTTTACTACAGAGGCCACACTCTTAATTGTATACATTGGGTGGATAACACACCCGGCACCTATGTTGAGTGGGAGCGATTGGTGAGCCATTGGAGTGGACATGGCTAATGGCTTGCCTTCCACTTCCCTGGCCCCAATCACCCCACCCTTCATTTTTAATTTACCCAGGCCTCTTTCAACATATACTATTACCTGCGTTATATCACTATGGCCTTTACAATTATCCCTGATGCTACCCTCCATGACAGACGCCCATTAGGTCGGCTAGACACTAATTATTGGCTACCCGCCCTAGTTTCCACATGATTTACCCAATTTGTGGTTGTTGTCCTGGCCCGCCGTTACTTATACACATATTTTATTATGTTGTTGGGTTAAAATGGGTATATGCCATGTTGGTGACCAGCATCAGTGCCTTAGGGTATTATCAATCCCTAATTTACCTTCTTATGTTATATTATGTCACTTCTAATTATTCTATTAACTCATTACGCCTTACTATTGTTTGTATTATCAATTGCTTTCAAGTGTTTTTTACTGGGATCCTCTGCTTCCCCTTATGTTCCATAGCGATAAGCCGGTGCTTGGCCCTCCCCCCATGCTTCTCTGCGGCGACTCGGTGAGATCCCTGGCGGAGGGGCCGGTCTCTGATACAGGGCCGCCCCCCCCTCTTGCACTTGTCCTGGCTGGGACCTGTCCCTGTCTGCCTAAGGGGTAAGTGCGCATGTGCGTGGGCGCGATCTCCTCGCGCGCGCGCTGTGTGGGACCTCTGACCTTGTGACGTCACGCGCCGGCGCCGTCCGGCGTGTGGTCAGCGTCATTGGGTTGGGGAGCTTCATATAGCAGGCTTTGCCTGTTTGTTGACGGTCGGCTCTTGGTTCGGGGGATCGTGCATCATGGCCACAACCTTGTAAGTTAGAGGGGAATTCTTATCCTATCTTTTACTCTAGTCCTGTACCCCTGGGCACCAGCAGTGGTTATATCCTAACCTTGCCTTCCCCTCCAGATACTCCAGGCATGGGCGAATACGTTTCAATATGCCTCCGCCTGTTACCCGTTTTGCAAACTACCTCTTTTCTGGCCCGGCACGATACCGACTCCGTGTAGAGTGCCTTCTCTGGCACCCTCATATGTTTACATCAGCACCAGGTATTATTGCCCTTATTATTTCACACCCCACTATCTGCCTCCCCTCCCCTTTACTGCTACCTTCCCGGATTTCCCTTCTTTCCTCCTCCCTTCCTCCTCCCTTGTCTCCCCCCCCCCCCTTTCCCCCCCCCCTTTTTTTTTTTTCCCCTCCCTTTCCTCTCCTTTCCCCCCCCCTTCCCTCTTCCCCCCCCCCTCCTCTCCCCCTTTCCCTCCCCCCCCCTTTTTCTACCCCGTCCTTAGGTTCCTCTTCTTTCCCACGCCTCACTCTCACTCTTGGCCTTAAATTTATCACCTTCTGCCTTATTCACCCCCCTTCACCCTATCCAACACTTTCCCACCTGCCTACCATTTTCTTTTGCCGTTGTCTCACATTCCCATGCACTACTTTCACCCAATGTGTACATTATGTAATTCACCCTATCACTCTGTACACTCTCACCTAAGTATCAATCCCTCCTACCATTTATATCACTAGCTCCCCCTGGCAAGTTTACATATCCAACTACCTTATTATTATTTTTATTCTTACTATCCCCGTCATCTTTGCAGCTCCCCCGGGTCGCCGTGGGAGATTACCTTGGGTGGAGAAGCCCTGCGCTCGGGGTCTGTTGGAACATGGGTAAGCAGACTGTCCCTCCCCCCCCCCCCCAATTTATTACATTGTTTAACTCTGATGCTGCAATATTATTATCAATTCTATATTTTTTCTGTGTAATCTCATTGTACTTTTTCTGTATTGTTAGGTTTAGACTGTTTAGTCAGAACTTGCTATCTTCAGATTCCCTCCTGACGAAGCGGTTTCACCCGCGAAACTAGTCGAGCAATATTTCTGAGATCAAGTGCCTTACTGCAAACTCATGACCCTATTGTTTTTGTTATTTTATTCAATCTTTATTGTGTTTTAACGTATTACCTATGATTTGTCCTTTGCATCAATAAAATCGATTACACTTTTATATTATTGATATATTCTCTATATTGTTTTGTGTACTGTACCGCAATAGTCCAATACGCCCCCCATTTTCTTGGTCGCCTGACTGGGGATCAGGCTCCCAATTTTGCCCAAACAGAAGTAAGAACCCGTCACTTTCTATTTCTTTCTGTGTCCTGGATAGCGATAAAAACCTGACAGGGGTTCTGACCGTCGCGCCATTCAACGCAAAAAATAAAAAATAAAGCTTTTGGGGGTGACACACACTTTAAAGGAGACAACATACAACAGGCGGAGAGGACAGATTGTCGGAGGAGTTTCACCTTCAGGGCTCCGCAGATCTCCACCGTGTCGCAGTCCTCCACCACCCTGATCCGGAAGTTTGCTGTCTGCATCAGTTCTTTAAAGATCTGTCCATGTTGAGGATTCTTACACCCTGCAGAGACATCGGGGGGAAGGTCAGTACTCCTCGACACCCCGCCCTGTATGATGGCGCTCATAGGCCGGTGCCCCCGGGGGGGCGGGGTCAGAGGAGGAATCGATCATTAACATCTACAAACTGTGATGACACTTTTCTTATTTTGTTTCCCTCTCTTCTGCCTAAATCCAGCAGAGGAGTCAGAAGACTCTCTACAGTTTACAGTATATGTGACCCCCTCACCTTGTAAAACAACCTGTTCAGTTTAAAATAGGAATGAAAAGCAAAACTTTTATGTGTAGATAAAAAAAACATTATAGAACCTTTTTTTCCCCTGTTTTATAATTGATCACATTCCCTCTAAGCTCCTTATACAGCTTATTACAGAGAGCTGGGGGAGGAGAAACAGCAGTACATTGAACTTCCCAGTGAATGGCTCTGAGTGTATCAGGACAAGTCTGATCTTTGGAGGAGAGCTGGCTGAGTTCCCAGCACAGCCAGGGAACTGACCACACTGTGCTCTCATGCTTAGTGTGGTCAGTTTTTAATAGGAAAGCAGAGGGACTGGCAGGATCACCAGGGATTTCACACAAAGGAAGCAATACAAAGAGAAGAGGAGACTTCTTCATACCAGTACATGGGACAGCAGAAGGAAGAGGGAATGTCAGGTTCTGGACGGGACTTTCATCATTCCGGCTGGATGTCACACGACCTCCTCCCCGAACGTCCCTCTTGTGCAGCGCGATCTGTGCCGACACTGCCGATGACTGACCACTGTGCCAGGCCGGTGCCAGTACCATGTGATCACTGTAACCAATCACAGCTGATCACATGACAAAACAAAGGATGGCTTCCTTTCATGCCTTGCTGGGACGCGGCGCCACCCTGATCTCTGTGACCAGCTGATGACGCAGCTCTTTAATCATGTGACCGGCTGTGTCCAATCACATGTAAATGTGGAAGTCCTGATGATCGGCTCTCATCGCCTCACACTGACAGAGTCTGTGGTGAGGAGAGCCGATCAGCGGAATCTTCTCACAGGGGAGACCCGATAACGGGGGTACTGATCATCCGGGCACTGATTACAGTAAAGCCCCAGCAGTGCCCATCAGTGACACCAATCAGTGCCCATCAGTGACACCAATCAGTGTCCATCAGTGACACCAATCAGTGCCCATCAGTGACACCAATCAGTGCCCATTAGTGACACCAATCAGTGCCCATCAGTGACACCAATCAGTGCCCATTAGTCACACCAATCAGTGCCCATTAGTGACACCAATCAGTGTCCATTAGTGACACCAATCAGTGACACCAATCAGTGCCCATCAGTGACACCCATCAGTGACATCAATCAGTGCCCATTAGTGACACCAATCAGTGCCCATCAGTGACACCAATCAGTGCCCATTAGTGACACCAATCAGTGCCCATCAGTGACATCAATCAGTGCCCATTAGTGACACCAATCAGTGCCCATCAGTGACATCAATCAGTGCCCATTAGTGATACCAATCAGTGCCCATTAGTGACACCAATTAGTGTCCATCAGTGACATCAATCAGTGCCCATTAGTGACACCAATCAGTGCCCATTAGTGACACCAATCAGTGCCCATTAGTGACACCAATCAGTGCCCATTAGTGACACCAATCAGTGCCCATTAGTGACACCAATCAGTGCCCATCAGTCACACCAATCAGTGCCCATTAGTGACGCCAGTCAGTCCCCATCAATGCTGGCCATAAGTACCACCTAGCAGTGCCCATTAGTGAGGGAGAAAAATTACTTATTTACAAAAAAAATAAAAAGTAGCGGGACTTTATATAAACACACGGGGGCAAGAATAAAATTAGTAGCTTTTAATGGATTCAGATTGTCATAGAGTTTTTGTATTCAAATAATTCAATGCATTATGCTATAAAAAACTATTTGTACAACTACTACAATTCATTGGTGCCAGAAAAATATACATACATACATATTCCAACAAGGAAGAATTAATACATGATATGAAATATAAAAACATTTAGAGCATGATTGCATGATTGAATGGACGAAATAATCAGGTATGAAAAACAAAAAAAAGGGGGGTTTTATAAGAAGGAAAAAAAACTATTGTATTGGAACGGCCTGACCAGATGCATCATTGTGTACACTAGGTTGTTGTTGGCTCTACGCGTTTCAAAGTCTTTAACCTATCATCAGGAGCAAAGAACCATAGTGATAATATAAAAAATAAATAAAAGGAAAATATTTTTTTATTAAAAAGAAGAAAAAAAAAGGAAGAAAAAAGAGAGAGAAAAAGAAAAAAACCACAAAACAGGCAAGAAGGGTCCTCCCTGATGGACCCAACCTGCCCGTACACTTACATGGTGGTCCTCACAGTGGTGGTGCGGCCATGAAATCCCCAGACCAAACCAAATATGCCCCGCACGGGAGCTGAGGGTACATGCTGCGGCGGGCAGAACACAAAAATGAACGAGGCCCCGCAGGAATAACAGTGTAGAAAAAGTGGTGTAACAATGGAAACAAATCTGGAAAGAAAAGAAGGGATAAGTTGCTGTGGAGTGGACGAAGACAAAAATGAAATGAAATAAAATGGAGAATGAAAGATAAAAAACACAGGGGAAGGGAATAAAGAAAGGGTGAAGAAAATTAGTCTGAATGGAAAAAAAGGAGTGAAAATATAAAAAGGAAAGGGGTGAAGGGAGAAAAGGGGACTGAAAAGGAAAGAGAGAGAGGAAAGAAAAGTAGCTGTGTAGTTCGAGAAAAGCAAGAAGTGAGGAACAAGAGGGGGGAGGCGGGGGGAGAAAGAGGAAGGCGGGTGTGAAGGAAGGAAGAGGGTGGAAATGAAAACCAAGAAAAAGGTGAAGGGAAAATTAGACTAAAATTGGAAAACAAAAATTATGGTAAGAGGGAAATGTGTACCTGATACCGAGTAAGTCCAAACAGGGGTGCCTAAATGCAAAAGTGGTGGGTAAATGCAGGTGTGTTCCGAGCGGGGTGTGAAGTCCATGCGGGGATGAGGTCCATAGCTGCCAAGCCCCCGCAACCATATCCCCAACGTCAGACGTTGGCCCACAAATAGGGAGAGAAGGAGAGAGCGCCAACAGCCCAGGAACCAGCCCATTCATGGTCCCACAGGCGGCGGCGTCAACCATGTCATCCCCCCAATGGGCCAGCAGATAGTGTTTTTATATTTCATATCATGTATTGATTCCTTGTTGGAATATGTATGTATGTATATTTTTCTGGCTCCAATGAATTGTAGTAGTTGTACAAATAGTTTTATATAGCATAATGCATTGAATTATTTGAATACAAAAACTCTATGACAATCTGAATCCATTAAAAGCTACTAATTTTATTCTTTCCCCCGTGTGTTTATATAAAGTCCTGCTACTTTTTATTTTTTATTTTTCATTTTTTTCATCCAATCGGGATGGAGGGGGGGACCTGAGCGGCACCCCTATACCTCATATAAAGTCCCACCAATTCTTTACTTATATATTATCAACAAATTAGGGATGATAAGCACACCATAGAAATTTTCTCTTTACTCCCATTTCTGCTTGTCAGAGGTTTAAATGCTTTTTCATTTAATATATTACTTCTTCACCCAATACTCAATTATTGTCTTTTGTGACATTTTCAGTTTTTCCTTTTTAAATTTTATTTTTTGGTTTTATTTTATTTTTTAGCTATTAATTTTTCAATTTTGATCTTTTTGTTGTTTTTTCCTTACATGCACGCAGTGGTGTGTGCGTCTGTGGCTTGGCCGGGCCTGCCTCTCTGTCCCGTTCGGGAGCTGTGACGCTCACTGCGGACCCCCCTTCCGCCCTGTTGTGATGGAGGGTGGGCGGGGCTTGTCCTCACTGCGCATCGACGTCACACATCCTGGCTGGACACGCTGGCGCCTTATTAGCGCGGCGGTTGCCGACCAAGTGACCACTATCTGCTGGCCCATTGGGGGATGACATGGTTGACGCCGCCACCTGTGGGACCATGAATGGGCTGGTTCCTGGGCTGTTGGCGCTCTCCCCTTCTCTCCCTATTTGTGGGCCAACGTCTGACATTGGGGATATGGTTGCGGGGGCTTGGCAGCTATGGACCTCATCCCCGCATGGACTTCACACCCCGCTCGGAACACACCTGCATTTACCCACCACTTTTGCATTTAGGCACCCCTGTTTGGACTTACTCGGTATCAGGTACACATTTCCCTCTTACCATAATTTTTGTTTTCCAATTTTAGTCTAATTTTCCCTTCACCTTTTTCTTGGTTTTCATTTCCACCCTCTTCCTTCCTTCACACCCGCCTTCCTCTTTCTCCCCCCCGCCTCCCCCCTCTTGTTCCTCACTTCTTGCTTTTCTCGAACTACACAGCTACTTTTCTTTCCTCTCTCTCTTTCCTTTGCAGTCCCCTTTTCTCCCTTCACCCCTTTCCTTTTTATATTTTCACTCCTTTTCTCCATTCAGACTAATTTTCTTCACCCTTTCTTTATTCCCTTCCCCTGTGTTTTTTATCTTTCATTCTCCATTTTATTTCATTTCATTTTTGTCTTCGTCCACTCCACAGCAACTTATCCCTTCTTTTCTTTCCAGATTTGTTTCCATTGTTACACCACTTTTTCTACACTGTTATTCCTGCGGGGCCTCGTTCATTTTTGTGTTCTGCCCGCCGCAGCATGTCCCCTCAGCTCCCGTGCGGGGCATATTTGGTTTGGTCTGGGGATTTCATGGCCGCACCACCACTGTGAGGACCACCATGTAAGTGTACGGGCAGGTTGGGTCCATCAGGGAGGACCCTTCTTGCCTGTTTTGTGTTTTTTTTTCTTTTTCTTTTTTTCTCTCTTTTTTCTTCCTTTTTTTTTTCTTCTTTTTAATAAAAAAATATTTTCCTTTTATTTATTTTTTAGATTATCACTATGGTTCTTTGCTCCTGATGATAGGTTAAAGACTTTGAAACGCGTAGAGCCAACAACCACCTAGTGTACACAATGATGCATCTGGTCAGGCCGTTCCAATACAATTGTTTTTTTCCTTCTTATAAAACCCCCCTTTTTTTTGTTTTTCATACCTGATTATTTCGTCCATTCAATCATGCAATCATGCTCTAAATGTTTTTATATTTCATATCATGTATTGATTCTTCCTTGTTGGAATATGTATGTATGTATATTTTTCTGGCACCAATGAATTGTAGTAGTTGTACAAATAGTTTTTTATAGCATAATGCATTGAATTATTTGAATACAAAAACTCTATGACAATCTGAATCCATTAAAAGCTACTAATTTTATTCTTGCCCCCGTGTGTTTATATAAAGTCCCGCTACTTTTTATTTTTTATTTTTCATTTTTTTCATCCAATCGGGATGGAGGGGGGGACCTGAGCGGCACCCCTACACCTCATATAAAGTCCCACCAATTCTTTACTTATTTACAAAATTTACTTACAGAAACTAAGAAAACCTTTTTTTTTTTTTCAAAATCTTCCTTTTTTTTTCTTCTTTTCTTTTTTTTTGTAAAAAAATAACCCCCCCCCCCCCCGAGGTGATTAAATACCACCAAAAGAAATCTCTATTTGTGTGAAAAAAATGATAAAAAAATGTGTACAGTGTCACATGACCGTGCAATTGTCATTCAAAGTGTGACAGCGCTGAAAGCTGAAAATTGTCCTGGGCAGGAGGGGGGGGAGTGCTCGGTACTGAAGGGGTTAAGGCCCCTTTTACAGAGGTTGTCAGTTTTTCAGGCGGACCCTCCAGTCTCCTCTATGGAGGGGGGGATGATGTCTGCTGACACCGCCCCAAATCCCATCCAATCCTGTCTGCCAAAAACAGATGGATGGTGGTCCAATTTTCCATCTGCCCATCGGATCGGATGGGACAGGCGGTCCGTTTCCATGTGATTTCCCCATAGAGGAGAGCGGGATTGTGTCTGCTCAGTGGGGATCAGTGGAGCGATCAATCGATCAGCAAGCGGATTCCATTATAGGGAGGCTCCCCTGTGAAAGGGGCCTTAGAGACAGTGGTGGGCGCTCCATTAGGGGCACCGCCCCCCCTAATCCATGCGCCCCGCCTCTAATCTCCATGCAGGGTGCCAGATGCATGGATTCCAATGGGGTGTTTGTTTTTTTAGAAGTACGTGATTGGAGCCTGAGGCTCGGGGCACACCCACAATAATATTCACTATTGTCCTCACTGCTTCTCCTCCCAACCAATCAGGAAGTGGGTCCCGTGACCTGGAGGGGGTAAGTGCGGGGCTGATGGGCAGATGGACGGACAGGAGAGGGGGGAGTGGTTTGTTCGCCAATCGACTGTTTGCTGCCCCCCCCAAAAAAATAGCCTCCACTTGCTCACAGACATGAAACCAGCTCTCTTTACATTGGTGGCCGGTCTGTAGAGTTACAAAGTTGCCATAATAACTATAAAACGACCAAAAAGACAATCCGGAATTATTTTTACTGAAATGTTCACATGACACAAGGGGCGGGGCTTGTACAGAAGACCACCTGCCTTGGCATAACAGCTGAATGCAGCCTGCTGGCGCCATTTTATTCTGGCATCCGTGTGCCCGATTGAAGTAGCGGAGAGGTCAGTGATCTGCAATCTCTATCATGGAACAAGCTGGGAATGAAGTGATTTTACAGCGAACGTTTGTACAGACAGACTCATTGTGAATGTGAACGTGTCCTACCCAGAGCTGTAATCGGGCCCCCGGGGGCCCCCTGATGGCAGAAATGGAAAGTTCTCCCGGCAGGCAGCGTGTAATAAACACAAATATACATCATCAATCTGATATTATGCCGCGTTCTTTCCTATGAATCTCATTATTGCAGCGCCGGAGCTCCAACCATCCCGGGAAGAATTTAATCGTCACAAATCATATCCAGGTGATAAATTCCAAGAGCACCAAATCCCGAGGGGTCCCCCGTGCGCCCAGCAGGGGGCGGTTCATGGTGGAGCCCCCCCATTATTCCTTCCATCTCACCCCTTCACTTTAGCTGTGGCAGGTCGAGCCATAAACATGAATCAGATTGTATAATCGATTGTTCTGTGTAACATTCACTTCATTTCCCTCTATGGCACAATTTATATGTCAAACACAAAGCCCAGCAGGACATTTGGGCTCCATTCACACCAATGCGTTTTTTCCTGCGTTTTGCAGAAATGCAGGAATTTCTTTTAACATGGGTTCCTATGAAACACGTTCACATCAATGCATTTTTATGCCTCTGCATTTTTGGAAAAGGGTCAGGGACTTTTTTAAATGCCGAACGTTTCTTTTTTTTGGTTCAATAGACTTTAAAGAGGAGTTCCACCCAAAAGTGGAACTTCCGTTTTAAGCCCTCCTCACCCCCTTACATGCCACATATGGCATGTCATTATTTTTTTTGGGGGGAGGGGAGTGGGTACCTACTTTAGAGAGGGACTTCCTGTCCCACATCCTCGTTCAGTCTTTGGACCGCCTAGGCCACTCCTCCTCTCCCCCAGGAGGCCCCTCCCTCTCTGCAATCTTCTGGGACACGTCACAGGTCCCAGAAGATTGCCTCTCCACTCCCACATGCTATCACGGCGCAGAATTCCAATGATGGCGCCCCCGAGAGGAGGGGGGTGGAGCAGGGCTCCAGGCGCCTGCATTGCTGGACAGATGAGTGTCTGTTTATTAAAAGTCAGAGATAAACTTTTTGTAGCTGCCAACTTTTAATAAACTAAAAATAGCCCGGAACTCGGCTTTAATGGAGACGCTGCAGAAAAGCGTGTAGAGCATTTTTAGCGCGTTTTTTGACATGTTTTGCATTATTTAAAGGAGGAGTCCAGCTTGAGCTGGTTTGGCTGAGCTTCCCCTCTGGGTCACAGAAGTGTAATCCGTTTTGCACTCCTGTGAACCGTTTTCAGCGGAGAACGGTCGGAAGTCCGCCCTCTGCAGACGTCATAAAGATCAGTCCAGGCACCGCGTCATCCCGACAATAAAGTCTGGATCCGCCAGCTGCCTCCACAGCTCAGTGCTCCAAAACTATTCGAATCGATTAGAATTCAAATAATTTTTTCCGTTATTTCAGATTCGTTGCAATTTGGTACTATTTTTTAATTCGGAAATTCGAATACATCCGAAAAATGAAAATTCATCCGAATTTCAATTCGGAACAAAACGAACTGCGCACATCTAGGAATTGTATCTGAGCAGACGGACGCACATTGATATGGAACATCCCGGTCTGTTTTAGTCACCCCTGCCGCACAGCGCAGTCAGATCCCTGACCTCGCTCTTCTATGCAGTGGATGTCCTTACATTGTCCTCATATGAAGATAAAGCATTGATCACAGATTGATCGTCGATTGCAGACTGATCGTTTCCATCACTGGCCTTACCAATGGTGGTCTCACAGAACTTCTCCTCGGCCACCTCGCTGGCAATGTTGGCCCCCATCAGAACGCTGACCTGTATACCGAGCTTCTCCCGGATCACATCTGAGATCAGCTTCAGTCCGTTGGGCCCCTGATCCACTCCCTGCAGAGGAGGAGAAGACCTAATATTAGACACATTGGGCCCCTGCCTAAGGGCACCCTTGTTATAAGGGCCCCTACTGCCTCCACATCCTGTGTACCTGAATGAGCTGCACAAACAGCCCCTGAGTCATCCTCTACCCTCATCCCATGTGAGGGCCCCTGTATGGAACAGTTCAGCCCTGTGCTTCTGATAGGCCAGTCAGTTGGGGGTGTGGACATATGATATACATCCATGAGAGAAGGATGGAGGTGGGAGGAGTTGAGGATAATTTGGCTCCGTACGGTGAGGAACCTGCCTGCTCATTGGTAATTACCAGAGGGAACGATCCTGAGGGCCCCAACCTGGGAGTGTCACGCAGGAAAACCCATACCTCCCCCATGGAGCTGCACAGAAGTGTCTCTCACATTTCTAGGAGTTCACCCAGGAAATAAACGTATTGCTAAATCCTATACAATATAATACGGGGGAGGGGTTTGGAGCATGGCTGTTTATCCCTTTTGTGACCAGATGTCAAATTACTCCATGACTAATGGGCCCAACTAAATTATGTTAAGGGCGTGCACAGCTTTGATTTCGTACTCTGTGCAAAAAATGTAAAAAATATATTTTTTTAAAAAAATTTTAAGGTATTAGTTTTTTTTTTTTTTTTCAATACTGTAAATGTATCGGACAAGTCCAGTATTAAACAGACCCACATCGCCACCTGCAGGTTGAAGGATTCCTTTTTTTCAGTGGAGCCCTCAGCCTGCATGTGACCAATATATTATAGCTGACATAATGATGATATGATTCGGACCGCTCTGATTGGTTGTCAGGTTGTCAGCAGGGACAGAAGCTGTCGGTGACAAGCGGGGCGTGAGAACTATGAGCCGCACAAAGTGCCTGCCGGTGTGTATTACCATATTCCCCGGTTTAATAAACATTCTCCCTTTCAATGGAATGCGATGTTCATAAAAAAGATCACAGTAGAAGATTTGAAGGAGCCGATGTATAAAAAGTATAAAACAGACAAACATCCGCAGGACAAAAATTGCCGTATTTTCTCTATCGTGTGCAGTTCCTATAGCGCCAGTGCCATCTAGAGGCCATAATGCATTTTTTTTCCAGGCCAGTGGCGGCTGGTGGGGCACCTGCCCCCCCCCTCCCCCAGTCGCTCCGCACCTCCCCCATCTAGGTCACAGGCATCGCTTCCTCCAGGTGGCAGGCGGCGGCTTCCCCTGTGTCTCCTCCTCCTAGGTGGCCAATAGGATCGTTTCTCCTCTCGGCCAATTGGGCGACAGGTCTCGGGACCTGCTTCCTGATTGGCCGGGAGGAGAATCAGGAAGATAATAGTGAATATTAATTCACTATTGTCACACAAATGGGGGGGCTGTGGGCAGAGTGCTCTGCGCCCCGGGCCCACCCTTTTTTGAAGCCAATTAGAGCCTCAGGCTCCAATCATGTGCTTAAAAAAAAATAAATATTGGAATCCATGCGTCCGGCGCCCAGCTTGTAGATTAGGGGCCGAGCGCATGGATAAGGGCAGGTGGCGCCCCTACGCCATGTATGGACGGGCCGCCATTGTTCCAGGCAGAAATATTTCTATAAAAGAAACACCCTATGGCCACTAGGTGGGGCTGACGATAGGGGGGGAGGGGGGGGAATTCATCGTCACCTTAATCAGAGAGATGCCGTAAGCTCCACATTTCAGGTGTCCGGCCAGCTGGTCGCAGATGTTGCCGATGAACTGATGGGGCACCACAAACACCAAGATATCTGCCCCGGATACCGCGTCCGCCAACTCCGGCATCGCCACCTGGAGAAGAGGAGAATTCACAGCATTAGCTTATAGAATGTATCATTGTAGCCCTTTCCTCCCCAGCCTGGCTGTCCCTGGCCCCGCCCCTTTTATTCATTGGATGTCAGTTGGAGGCAGTCATGGAGGCTCAGCATCACATGGGTCATAGTCAGCATTTTTCTTCCTCCAAACACAGAGTCCCCCTCCTCAAGAAGACACATGGAGAGGAACCTCTGAAGTCTCCCAATCAACATCTAAATGATTCAGAGAAGGAGAAAGTTCTGTGGTCAGAGGAGACCAAAATTCAGATCTTTGGTATTAACTCGACTCGCCGTGTTTGGAGGAAGAAAAATGCTGACTATGACCCTAAGAACATCATCCCTACAGTCACACCCCATCCCTACAGTCACACATCATCCCTACAGTCACATCATCCCTACAGTCACACATCATCCCTACAGTCACACATCATCCCTACAGTCATACATCATCCCTACAGTCACACATCATCCCTACAGTCACATCATCCCTACAGTCACACATCATCCCTACAGTCACACATCATCCCTACAGTCACATCATCCCTACAGTCACATCATCCCTACAGTCACACCCCATCCCTAAAGTCACACCCCATCCCTACAGTCACACCCCATCCCTACAGTCACACCCCATCCCTACAGTCACACATCATCCCTACAGTCACACATCATCCCTACAGTCACATCATCCCTACAGTCACACACCATCCCTACAGTCACACACCATCCCTACAGTCACACATCATCCCTACAGTCACACATCATCCCTACAGTCACATCATCCCTACAGTCACACACCATCCCTACAGTCACACATCATCCCTACAGTCACACCCCATCCCTACAGTCACACATCATCCCTACAGTCACACATCATCCCTACAGTCACATCATCCCTACAGTCACACACCATCCCTACAGTCACACACCATCCCTACAGTCACACACCATCTCTACAGTCACACATCATCCCTACAGTCACACATCATCCCTACAGTCACACACCATCCCTACAGTCACACATCATCCCTACAGTCACATCATCCCTACAGTCACACACCATCCCTACAGTCACACACCATCCCTACAGTCACACACCATCCCTACAGTCACACACCATCTCTACAGTCACACATCATCCCTACAGTCACACATCATCCCTACAGTCACACACCATCCCTACAGTCACACATCATCCCTACAGTCACATCATCCCTACAGTCACACACCATCCCTACAGTCACACACCATCCCTACAGTCACACACCATCCCTACAGTCACACACCATCCCTACAGTCACACATCATCCCTACAGTCACACATCATCCCTACAGTCACACACCATCCCTACAGTCACACACCATCCCTACAGTCACACCCCATCCCTACAGTCACACATCATCCCTACAGTCACACATCATCCCTACAGTCCCCCCGGGATGGAAACATGATGATTTGGGGTGTTTCTCTGATAAAGGTTCAGGCCGACTTTGCCGCATTGAGGGTCCAATGGACGGGGCCATGTATTGTAAGATCTTGGAGGAGAACCTTCTTCCCTCATCCGGAACACTGAAGATGGGTCATGGATGGGTCTTCCAGCATGACAATGACCCAAAACATATCACCAAGGCAACAAAGGAGTGGCTCAAGAAGAAGCACATTAAGGTCATGGAGTGGCCTAGCCAGTCTCCAGACCTTAATCCTATAGAAAATGTATGGAGGAGCTGAAACTTCAAGTTGCCAAGAAGCTTTCAGGATTTAGAGAAGATCCGTAAAGAAGACAAAATCCCTCCTGAGATGTGTGCAAACCTGATCACCACCTACAATCCAAAGACATGCTGGTAGGTTAATTGGCTTCTGTCCAAAATTGGCCCCTAGTATATGAATGGGGACCTTGGATTGAGGGTAGAGACTGATGTGAGTGTGCGATGTACAGGGTTAGGGACAAGGGTCAGGGTTGTAGACCCACACTCACTCAGGTTGAACTGGATGGACTGGTGTCTTTATTCAACCTTAGTAACTATGTAACTATGTAACTATGTAACTATGTACAAGAAACGTCTGACCTCTGTGATCACCGTCTACAAGAAACGTCTGACCTCTGTGATCACCGTCTACAAGAAACGTCTGACCTCTGTGATCACCACCTACAAGGAACGTCTGACCTCTGTGATCACCACCTACAAGAAACGTCTGACCTCTGTGATCACCACCTACAAGAAACGTCTGACCTCTGTGATCACCACCTACAAGAAACGTCTGACCTCTGTGATCACCACCTACAAGAAACGTCTGACCTCTGTGATCACCACCTACAAGAAACGTCTGACCTCTCTGATCACCACCTACAAGAAACATCTGACCTCTGTGATCACCACCTACAAGAAACGTCTGACCTCTCTGATCACCACCTACAAGAAACGTCTGACCTCTGTGATCACCGTCTACAAGAAACGTCTGATCTCTGTGATCACCACCTACAAGAAACGTCTGACCTCTGTGATCACCGTCTACAAGAAACGTCTGACCTCTCTGATCACCACCTACAAGAAACGTCTGACCTCTGTGATCACCACCTACAAGAAACGTCTGACCTCTGTGATCACCGTCTACAAGAAACGTCTGACCTCTGTGATCACCAACTCCAAGAAACGTCTGACCTCTGTGATCACCAACTACAAGGAACGTCTGACCTCTCTGATCACCACCTACAAGAAACGTCTGACCTCTCTGATCACCACCTACAAGAAACGTCTGACCTCTGTGATCACCACCTACAAGAAACGTCTGACCTCTGTGATCACCACCTACAAGAAACGTCTGACCTCTGTGATCACCACCTACAAGAAACGTCTAACCTCTGTGATCACCACCTACAAGAAACGTCTGACCTCTGTGATCACCGTCTACAAGAAACGTCTGACCTCTCTGATCACCACCTACAAGAAACGTCTGACCTCTCTGATCACCACCTACAAGAAACGTCTGACCTCTGTGATCACCACCTACAAGAAACGTCTGACCTCTGTGATCACCACCTACAAGGAACGTCTGACCTCTGTGATCACCACCTACAAGAAACGTCTGACCTCTGTGATCACCACCTACAAGAAACGTCTGACCTCTCTGATCACCACCTACAAGAAACGTCTGACCTCTGTGATCACCACCTACAAGAAACGTCTGACCTCTGTGATCACCACCTACAAGAAACGTCTGACCTCTGTGATCACCACCTACAAGAAACGTCTGACCTCTGTGATCACCACCTACAAGGAACGTCTGACCTCTCTGATCACCAACAAGAAACGTCTGACCTCTGTGATCACCACCTACAAGGAACGTCTGACCTCTGTGATCACCACCTACAAGAAACGTCTGACCTCTGTGATCACCACCTACAAGGAACGTCTGACCTCTCTGATCACCAACTACAAGGAACGTCTGACCTCTCTGATCACCACCTACAAGGAACGTCTGACCTCTGTGATCACCACCTACAAGAAACGTCTGACCTCTGTGATCACCGTCTACAAGAAACGTCTGACCTCTGTGATCACCACCTACAAGGAACGTCTGACCTCTGTGATCACCACCTACAAGAAACGTCTGACCTCTGTGATCACCACCTACAAGAAACGTCTGACCTCTGTGATCACCACCTACAAGAAACGTCTGACCTCTCTGATCACCAACTACAAGAAACGTCTGACCTCTCTGATCACCACCTACAAGAAACGTCTGACCTCTGTGATCACCACCTACAAGAAACGTCTGACCTCTGTGATCACCACCTACAAGGAACGTCTGACCTCTGTGATCACCACCTACAAGAAACGTCTGACCTCTGTGATCACCACCTACAAGAAACGTCTGACCTCTGTGATCACCACCTACAAGAAACGTCTGACCTCTGTGATCACCACCTACAAGGAACGTCTGACCTCTCTGATCACCAACAAGAAACGTCTGACCTCTGTGATCACCACCTACAAGGAACGTCTGACCTCTGTGATCACCACCTACAAGAAACGTCTGACCTCTGTGATCACCACCTACAAGGAACGTCTGACCTCTGTGATCACCACCTACAAGAAACGTCTGACCTCTGTGATCACCGTCTACAAGAAACGTCTGACCTCTGTGATCACCAACTACAAGAAACGTCTGACCTCTGTGATCACCACCTACAAGGAACGTCTGACCTCTCTGATCACCACCTACAAGGAACGTCTGACCTCTGTGATCACCACCTACAAGAAACGTCTGACCTCTGTGATCACCACCTCCAAGAAACGTCTGATCTCTGTGATCACCAACTACAAGAAACGTCTGACCTCTGTGATCACCGTCTACAAGAAACGTCTGACCTCTGTGATCACCACCTACAAGGAACGTCTGACCTCTGTGATCACCACCTACAAGAAACGTCTGACCTCTGTGATCACCAACAAGGGTTTCTCCACCAACTACTAAGTCATGTTTTGCTCGGGGATCAAATACTTATTTTACTCACTGAACTGCAACTCCATTTATAACATTTGTATTGTGTGTTTACACATTTTGGTTGATATTCTGTCTCTATCATATAAAATACACCTATGATAAAAATTATAGACCCTTCATTTCTATGTAAGTGGGCAAAACTTACACCATCTGCAGGGAGACGATCGTTATCCCCCCCCCTCCCCCACTGTATATACAGTAGTGATGAATCTGACATTAACCAAACATTCTCTGCAGGTGAATCCTCTAGTCCAGGGGTCTCCAAACATTCTGAACAAAGGGCCAGTTTACTGTTCTTCAAACTTTAGGAGGGCCGGACTGTGGCCAGTGGGAGTAGAAAATGTCCTGGCGTCAGTAGGAGTAAACAGTTCCCCATGATTAATATTAGGGGGAGGAATAGTGTCCCATCATTGGTGTCAGTGATAGTGCCCCATCATTGGTGTCAGTGATAGTGTCCCATCATTGGTGTCAGTGGGAGGAATAGTGTCCCATCATTGGAGTCAGTGGGTAGAATAGTGTCCCATCATTGGTGTCAGTGGGAGGAATAATGTCCCATCATTGGTGTCAGTGGGTAGAATAGTGTCCCATCATTGGTGTCAGTGGGAGGAATAGTGTCCCATCATTGGTGTCAGTGGGGTAGAATAGTGTCCCATCATTGGTGTCAGTGGGAGGAATAGTGCCCCATTATTGGTGTCAGTGGGTGGAATAGTGCCCCATCATTGGTTTCAGTGGGAGGAATAGTGCCCCATCATTGGTGTCAGTGGGAGGGAATAGTGCCCCATCATTGGTGTCAGTGGGAGGAAGAGTGCCCTATCATTGGTTCCTGACAGTGGGGGGAATAATGCCCCAAAAATGTCTCAAGGGCCGGATAACAGCAAGCAAAGGGCCACATTCGGCCCCCGGGCTGCAGTTTGGAGACCCCTGCTCTAGTGGATGTGAATTGTTTTAGGTGGGGAAATTTGTGTGTGTGCTAGGAGTATTGATTTGGGGGGGTTTGCCTTGGTAGCGGGGATGGAGAGGTAGATTTGTACTAAGAGGGTGGATTTGTACTAGAAGAGGTCATATGGTAGAGGGGGAGTAGTTTTGTGTGGGAATTTGTTCTACTAGGGATGATTGGGGGTGGGATTTGTGCTGGGGGGTGCTCAGAGGGGAACTTTCAAGGATAGAGGATTTGGGATAGGAGGGGTGATTTTTTTTGGGGGGGGGGGGAATTGTGCTAGTAGGGATGACTGGGGGGGGGGCTAGGAGGGGAAAATTTGGATGGGGGGGTTGTGCTAGAAGGGAGGATTGAGGAGGGAGGATTTGGAGTGGGGGGGAGATTTGTGCTTGAAGAGGAAATTTGAGGGGTAGAGGATTTGGGCTAGGAGGGTGGTATTTTTGTGGGGGGGGGATTTTTGCTAGTAGGGATGATTGGGGTGGGGGGTTGTTTTGGGAGGGGAAAATTCGGATGGGGGGGGATTTGTGCTAGAAGGGAGGAATGAGGAGGGAGGATTTGGAGTCGGGGGGGGGGAGATTTGTGCTTGGAGAGGAAATTTGAGGGGTAGAGGATTTGGCTAGGAGGGTGATTTTTTGTGGGGGGGGGGATTTTTGCTAGTAGGGATGATTGGGGTGGGGGGTTGGGTTGGGAGGGGAAAATTCGGATGGGGGGGGGATTTGTGCTAGAAGGGTGGATTGAGGAGGGAGGATTTGGAGTGGGGGGGGATTTGTGCTTGGAGAGGAAATTTGAGGGGTAGAGGATTTGGGCTAGGAGGGTGATTTTTTTTTGGGTGGGGGGATGTTTGTGCTGGGGGAGTTGGGGGAGAGAGAGTATTTGATGGGATGAAGGGCAAAGATTTATGCTGGGAGGGGGATTTGTACTGGGAGGAGGGGAATTTATACTTAGTGGGTAAGCATGCAGATTAGTGTTAATTTTTTTTTTTTGGGGGTGGTGGTGGGATTTTTGCTGACACGTAATGTTCACACATCTTGTGGGGGGGGGGGGCACAGATTGGCATGTTCACTCTGCTCTGTAAATGGCGTGGTCCGGCGCTGTATTACAGTGATTGATCTCCACCGGAGAATGTTTGGTGAAGGTCACACTGATTGCCTATAGATATTCCCGGGGGGGGAGGGGGGGCGCTCTCACCACATTGCGGGGCAGCCGGTGGCCGGGGAGGTACTTGACGTTCTCGTGGTCCTGGTTGATGATTTCCGATAACTTGCGTCCGTTGACGAGCTCCTCGAACACCCACATGTTCACCAGCGGGTGGAAGCGGTTGGACCGTTTGGTGTTGTTGCCGATGATGATAGAGATTGCCGATCCCCTGCAACACAGAGAACCCCAACCGGGGCAATTAGAGGAATAGTCAGCTTTAATCATTACCCCCCCACCCCACCCATCTGCCAGTCAGGACGTAAACCACTGCCAGGGACAACCCCCAACCCGCTGAGCTGCGGTGCATTATGGGTACTCGTGGAATATGAACGTATGCGAGAAATTTTATTCCTCTACATCTTCCAGCTTCTGCAAAATGACATTTAAAGGAATCCTGTCACGGCTTTTCATGCGCGCCTTCTAAAAATGCCAGATTTCTGGCTGCTTTGCAGATCCTCTGGCAGCACTGGGACAAGATCATTCAGTGCCCAGGGCAAAAATGCCAAATTGCCCCCCCCCCCCCCTCGTTATGTGTGCGCTTATAAAGGAGGCAGGGGAGAGAGAGCACAGCCTGCCCCTCCTCCCAGCTCTCTCCTCCTCTACTTGCTGCTTCCAGTGCTGGGCTGACAGTAGTATTGATGCCGCTGTCACTACTCCTGTCAGCCTTATAGTAGAAGGAACTTGGGGCACCCCCCATCTCTACAATACACACTGCGCCCAGGGCAGCCGGCCCTTCTGCCCACCCCTTGGCCCTGCCCTCTTGGTTTCAGTGCTCTCTGTGGCCCCGGGTATGCAGATCAGAAAAGTCAGGAATCCATATCTGCGTGCCTGACACTGACGCCACGTATTACATGGAGAGGATCATCGTGACAGCCAGGCAACTTGCATTTTTTTGCCTCGGCAGTGACAGGTTCTCTTTAATTGAAAGGGAAGAACATGGTAAGCCCCTCCCACTGCATTTGTATGTCATTCTGGGCGGTGTTTCTGGCTGCAACCAATCGGATTCCAGCTGTCATTTTTCTATGACTAGACAATAAAGGTGGCACCTGATTGGTTCATTTAGGAGACACCCCCATATTTGCTCTACCGATGAGCCTGGCCGTGATTGTGTTGTGATGTCACCGCCGGTCACATGTCGGATTCTTTATATATTGAATTTCCTTGTTTCCTCTCTTAGTACATTGCGTCTGTCACATGATTTCTGATTCCCGGAGATGTTCTGCCAAAGGGAGCGTAAGGGAGCGTCTCGGCTCTGCCGGGGAAGAACGCCAACTAAAAACGCCAAAAACGTTCCCTAAACAGACCGGAGATCTGCTGAACGGTGCTGACTGCGCACAGCCCCATCCTGTCCAACATACCGCCAGCTGCTGTTCAGAGTGTGGGCAGAGAGGGAATGCCAGCACCACCTGTGCCACCATTGTATGCTCTGCCAGGGCCAGGCCGAGGGGGGGGCAGAGGGGACAGCTGCCTTGGGTGCTTTAGCAGGAGGAGGGGGGTGCAAAAAGGGCAGAACCTGCAACCTATATTGCTGGGGTAGTTCGCAGCCCATGGGGGGCAGGGGCACTTTGGCCCGAGTGCCTTGGAATGCTTCCTGGACTGATTTATAAGGGGGCAAATGGGGAAACTGCCCTGAGCCCCCTAACAGAAGCCCCCCCCCCCCCCCTTTATAAAAAAAATAATAATATAAAACAATATAAAAAAATAAATAAAGTAATAATTCAAAAAAATATATAAAGCAATATAAAAAATGTATAAAATAATAATTCAAATAATAATAAAATAATATAAAGCAATTTAATACATGTAATAAAGTAATAAAAAAATAAAAATAAAATAATACAAAGCAATATAAAAAAATAATAAAATAATAATAAAAAAATAATAAAATGAAATTAAAAAATTAAACAAAATAATAACAAAATAATATAAAAAAATACATAAAATAATAACAAATATTAAAAACATATAATAATAATAATAATAATTTAAAATTACTTTCTTTTATTAAATGTATCTGGGAAGTAATATTTTGCCAGCTGTCATATGTAAAAGTTTTCGCTCTGGAATGGCATATTTTATCGTTTTTTGAAAACTAATTTTGGTGGCTCAAGTGAACCACACACAGTGCCGGGACAAGGTCATCTAAAGACCACGGCGAACATGCCAAATTGCAAAAAGTGAGGCGCTATCTGCATACTTACCTCTTAAGCATAAATTCCTCCTCCTCCCACTACAAATCTGTGCACACCACCCCCCCCCCCCCCCAACTCATATCCTCTCTCTCTCAATATGCCCCCAGCACCAATCCCCCCGCCCCACCACACAAGAAATGACCCCCTCCTAGCACAAATCCTCTACCCCTCAAATTTCCCCTCCAAGCACAACTCCTCCCTACTCAGATCCCCCTACTAGCACAAATCTCCCCCCTCCAAAATAAATATTTCCCCTCTACCATATTACTTTTATAGCACAAGCCCCTCCCCCAGTCCCCTCTCCTAGCACAGATCCTCTTCTCCCCCCCCCCCCCCCCCAACAAGAAACTTCCCAAACCACCACTCCTAGCACATCTCCCCAAATATGCCCTCCAAGAAGAATACTTCTTACCTCCTGCTGCCCCCCCCCCCCCAATTCCCCTTCTCAACACAAATACCCCTCCCCCCAATCTCCTTGTGATGCCCCCCCCCCCTCATCTCACATGATACCACGGTGCACAGGGCAGCCACCCCTCCTGCCCACCAATTGTCCCGGCCCTGACCACACACATATATATAGTGCGATGACTCTCCCTGAGAATCTAAGCCAACTCTGTGTAACCCTGGGCCCCCCCCCCCCCCCCTAAACTTGAAATGCCCCGGGCCCCCCCTTCCACGGTCTAAATCTTGTCCTACCCAACACTGCCCTCCACCATTGTGTATCCTGTAATAGCGGGACCCTCCAGTGTTATCACACTGTGTATAAGATGTATATTGGGGGTATGGCGCTCCCTTATGAACTGTGCAAAGTAGAATATAACAATAAATAACTACTGATCAAAAAACCAACACAGTGAGATTTGTGAAATACTATGGGTGAAACTCATATAAAACATATGTGAAAGTGTAGGTGAACGTATTAACAAACCTTAATTCTTGCATATACCTCCATGTTGTGATAAATATAAACAATATATAAAAATTTTTTTTTTTATATACAGTGGTGCTGCTAGGCAGCTATTTAGAATGCCAACTACTGTACAAAGTACGTGACATGTATGTATGTACCAACGCAAAAACAAACATATACCAGTGCAATATATACAATGTGCCAGTGCAGTCCCGCACCCCGTATATATCTGACCGTGCACTCCACCTGGTAAACCTATGCAATGTAGTGCAGTCGAGTCCCGCAAGACTCTAAATGGCTGGTGCACAGGCAAGTATATAGCGATGCAATATGTGCATATAATGTGACATTACAATCCCACACTTGAGTGTATGTACAACCAACAGTCCAACTAGTATCGTTCAATAAGGTGCAATATATGCAGTCAAGTCCAGCAAGATACTAGATGTGCCTTTCAAGATTGGGATGCAGTAACTGGAACAGACTCTTTTTCTCTCTCTGTTTCTGGTTCTTTTTGCTTAATTTTTAGCTTTGATGACATCTAGTATCTTGCTGGACTTGACTGCATATATTGCACCTTATTGAACGATACTAGTTGGACTGTTGGTTGTACATACACTCAAGTGTGGGATTGTAATGTCACATTATATGCACATATTGCATCGCTATATACTTGCCTGTGCACCAGCCATTTAGAGTCTTGCGGGACTCGACTGCACTACATTGCATAGGTTTACCAGGTGGAGTGCACGGTCAGATATATACGGGGTGTGGGACTGCACTGGCACATTGTATATATTGCACTGGTATATGTTTGTTTTTGCGTTGGTACATACATACATGTCACGTACTTTGTACAGTAGTTGGCATTCTAAATAGCTGCCTAGCAGCACCACTGTATATAAAAAAAAAAAATTTTATATATTGTTTATATTTATCACAACATGGAGGTATATGCAAGAATTAAGGTTTGTTAATACGTTCACCTACACTTTCACATATGTTTTATATGAGTTTCACCCATAGTATTTCACAAATCTCACTGTGTTGGTTTTTTGATCAGTAGTTATTTATTGTTATATTCTACTTTGCACAGTTCATAAGGGAGCGCCATACCCCCAATATACATCTTATACATACAAGCTCTCTTTGAGGGCTACACCTGGGGAGGCAGCATACCTTCTGTCTTTCTTCTCTTCTTCTCTCTCTCCCCCCTCCCCCCCCCCCCCCCCCCCATCTTATCTTCCTCCACTCTCCCCCATTCCTGCTATATGTCCTAAGCGCATAGTTTTTGTGGTTTAATTATCACACTGTGTGCCCCCCTATAGACAGCCGACGCCTCATACACATTCCTTCCAGTCACTGGGGAAAACTCATTGGGGGGCAATTCCAGTGGGCCCCCAGTGTCCTAGGGGCCCCTGCCTGCCCCTGGGCATTCCACACACACACACACCCAGCTCTTTCCCCCGCTCACTATGACAACCGGCCCCCCTCAGTGCTGATTGTATAGATATTATTGTTACATTGTATAGATATTATTGTTACATTGTATAGATATTATTATTTTTATTTTTTTTAAATTCTATATTTTATTTTTTCAACAGTTTATATATATATAAACAAACACATTTTGATTACATGCGTACCATAAAGTATACACTACCGTTCAAAAGTTTGGGGTCACCCAAACAATTTTGTGTTTTCCATGAAAAGTCACACTTATTCACCACCATACATTGTGAAATGAATACAAAATAGAGTCAAGACATTGACAAGGTTAGAAATAATGATTTGTATTTGAAATAACATTGTTTTTACATCAAACTTTGCTTTCATCAAAGAATCCTCCTTTTGCAGCAATTACAGCATTGCACACCTTTGGCATTCTAGCTGTTAATTTATTGAGGTAAGCTGGAGAAATTGCACCCCACGCTTCTAGAAGCAGCTCCCACAAGTTGGATTGGTTGGATGGGCACTTCTGGCGTACCATACGGTCAAGCTGCTCCCACAACAGCTCAATGGGGTTCAGATCTGGTGACTGTGCTGGCCACTCCATTACCGATAGAATACCAGCTGCCTGCTTCTGCTGTAAATAGTTCTTGCACAATTTGGAGGTGTGTTTAGGGTCATTGTCCTGTTGTAGGATGAAATTGGCTTCAATCAAGCGCTGTCCACTGGGTATGGCATGGCGTTGCAAAATGGAGTGATAGCCTTCCTTATTCAGAATCCCTTTTACCCTGTACAAAGCTCCCACCTTACCAGCACCAAAGCAACCCCAGACCATCACATTACCTCCACCATGCTTAACAGATGGCGTCAGGCATTCTTCCAGCATCTTTTCATTTGTTCTGCGTCTCACAAACGTTCTTCTTTGTGATCCAAACACCTCAAACTTGGATTCATCCATCCACAACACTTTTTTCCAGTCTTCCTCTGTCCAATGTCTGTGTTCTTTTGCCCATCTTAATCTTTTTCTTTTATTGGCCAGTCTCAGATATGGCTTTTTCTTTGCCACTCTGCCCTGAAGCCCAAAATCCCGCAGCCGCCTCTTCACTGTAGATGTTGACACTGGTGTTTTGCGGGTACTATTTAATGAAGATGCCAGTTGGGGACCTGTGAGGCGTCTGTTTCTCAAACTAGAGACTCTAATGTGCTTATCTTCTTGCTTAGTTGTGCAACGCGGCCTCCCACTTCTTTTTCTACTCTGGTTAGAGCCTGTTTGTGCTGTCCTCTGAATGGAGTAGTACACACCGTTGTAGGAAATCTTCAATTTCTTTGCAATTTCTCGCATGGAATAGCCTTCATTTCTAAGAACAAGAATAGACTGTCAAGTTTCAGATGAAAGTTCTCTTTTTCTGGCCATTTTGAGCGTTTAATTGACCCCACAAATGTGATGCTCCAGAAACTCAATCTGCTCACAGGAAGGTCAGTTTTGTAGCTTCTGGAAGGAGCTAGACTGTTTTTAGATGTGTGAACATGATTGCACAAGGGTTTGCTAATCATCAATTAGCCTTCTGAGCCAATGAGCAAACACATTGTACCATTAGAACACTGGAGTGATAGTTGCTGGAAATGGGCCTCTATACACCTATGTAGATATTGCACCAAAAACTAGACATTTGCAGTTAGAATAGTCATTTACCACATTAGCAATGTATAGAGTATATTTGTTTAAAGTTAGGACTAGTTTAAAGTTAGCTTCATTTAAAAGTACAGTGCTTTTCCTTCAAAAATAAGGACATTTCAATGTGACCCCAAACTTTTGAACGGTAGTGTATCTTAACGCAAATTGATTATATTTTCATTGAGTATATATAAGGTTACTGTATAAACATTGATTAAACAGGGGGAGGGGGAAGAATATATATAGATATTATTGTTACATTGTATACATATCATCATTATATTGTATAAATATTAGACATTATATAATTTTATTTAAGTAATAAAAAAAAATATATATATATATATATATATATATATATATATATATATATATATATATACTAGTTTATATAATAGTATATAAATAAAATTATATTATATAAATTATTATATATTCTTTTTTTTATTTATTTTTTTATTTATATACTATAATTTATTTATATAATAAAATGTATTTATATAAATATATATAATATATTATATAAATATAAATATTATTGTTACATTGTATAAATATTATCATTACATTGTATAAATATTATCGTTACAAGACGCAGCCATTTTTTTCTATGGCACCCATTTAGACCGGCGCACCTTAAAGTCGCAGAGATTTTGAGAAGGTGCCTGCACTACTTTGATGTGACTTTTGATGCGACTTGGATCCATTGACTGTAAAGTCGGATCAAGGTCGCACCGAAAGTCACATTAAATTTGCTCTGGAAATCGTGCGACTTTGGAGTTGCGCTAGGAATCTTTTATGTATATTCACTAACAGCATGGAGAAAAGCATGTTGCACTTGTGGTGCCATTCATTGGAAATCGCACCCCGAATGCGACAAGCCGACGCACATCAAAATGTTTGACAAATGTGTGCGGCTCCATTCACATTTGGTGTTTTAGGATCTCAGCCAGAATCTCTGCGATTCTGTTCGCGATCCCAACTCGCACTGTAATCGCAAAGCGCGTCTTTGGGCGCCATTCCTTTTCAATGGTGCCTAAAATGCGATGCGGCTTTGCTGCAATCATTACGCAATCAATTATGCGGCAAACCGCAACGTGCAAATCTTGTAGGCCAATAGTGAGCGGGGGCTTCTTTTGGGTGCTAAGCTTTGTGCGTTGCGGTTTGATGCACGATTTATCGCAGCAAAACCGCCCCGCATTTAGGTACCTTTAAAAATAAATGGCATCCCAACCTGTGTTTTGCGATTGCAGTGCGATTTGATATAGATGGCAGAATCGCAACAATTCTGCCTGTGATCCCAAAACGCCAAATGTGAATGGAGCCTAAAATAGGGGTGCAGTTTTGCCGCGATTATCACGCGATAAATCGCACAGCAATCACGGCAATCTTCAACTCGTGCAGCTTGTCGCCCAAAAAAGGAGCAGGAGCTTTGCACGTTCTGGATTGGCGCACAATTTATGCATGATAATTGCGGCCAAACTGCATTTTGGGATCCTGGGCAGAATTGCTGCGATCCTGCCCGCAATCTCAAATCGCACTGCAATCGCAAAACACATGTTCGGGTGCCAATCATTGTCAATGGCAACTAAACATTGTGCGGTTTCGCTGTGATAAATCGTGCGGCAATCGCGGCAGACCACAACGTGCGAAGCCTGCCGCCCGAAAGAAGCTCTTACTCCTTTTTTGGGTGACAAGCTCCGCCCACAATTCACAATCCAATGACTCCAGAGAAGACAAACGTTTATAATTTGTAGATCTGGATGGAGGGGGGAAGGTTAGATCCTCTGTCAGGTTTTTATTGCTGTCTGGGGAGATTTGCCCTCTATGTGTCCTGGTGTCACCAGAACAGGAAGTGAGAAATCTTCCAATGGAGACGCTGGTCTGTCAAGAAGTCCCCACCCCCCACTTCCTGTTGTGTCTCAGGGACAGGAAGGAAAATAAAAAATCTCCTCAATGGGACACAGACAGCAAAACAGAAACTGACAGCTTTACCCTCCCCCACTCCCCCCCCCCCCCCCCAGACCACATCACTCCAGGGGTGCCCAGGACAGGTCTCCCCAATACAGGAGGGTGATATTTAGGGTGTAGAGGGTGCTTTGGAGTAACAGTTAGGAGTGCTAGGGATGACAGTATTGGGGTGATAATCTTGGGATGTAGGAGGTTGTAGTGATTGAATTGGGGTGATGATATTTGGGGTGTAGGGATAATAGTATTGGGGTGATTATATTTGGGGGTCTCACCAGTTCCCGGAGCCGATGACGGTGACTCTGAGCGGTGCCATCCTCGGATCTCTCCGCTCTACACCCGCCGGGTGATGTGTGCCCAGGCAGTTCTATTCACGGTAATGTGTCCTCGGTGATGTATGCCTTTCCCGCTGCTCTGTGCCCGGTGCTCTGTGCCCGCTGCTCTGTGCCCGGTGATGTGCCCGGTGCTCTGTGCCCGGTGATGTGCCCGGTGATGTGCCCGCTGCTCTGTGCCCGGTGCTCTGTGCCCGGTGCTCTGTGCCCGCTGCTCTGTGCCCGGTGCTCTGTGCCCGCTGCTCTGTGCCCGGTGATGTGCCCGCTGCTCTGTGCCCGGTGCTCTGTGCCCGCTGCTCTGTGCCCGGTGCTCTGTGCCCGGTGATGTGCCCGCTGCTCTGTGCCCGGTGATCGGGTCTCTCTTCCTCTCTCGGTGCGGTAGGTGACAGCTCTGTCCGGATAATGAAATCTGATTTGATTAAAGAGTCTTGGGGGCGGAGCTCTCTGTGCAGTTTTAATTAGAAGACGCCACTGACACCCCAATATATATATCAGTGTACCCCAACTGTGCCCCATTCCCTCACTGACACCCCAATATATATATCAGTGTGCCCCATTCCCTCACTGACACCCCAATATATATATATCAGTGTACCCCAACTGTGCCCCATTCCCTCACTGACACCCCAATATATATATCAGTGTGCCCCATTCCCTCACTGACACCCCAATATATATATCAGTGTACCCCAACTGTGCCCCATTCCCTCACTGACACCCCAATATATATATCAGTGTGCCCCATTCCCTCACTGACACCCCAATATATATATCAGTGTACCCCAACTGTGCCCCATTCCCTCACTGACACCCCAATATATATATCAGTGTACCCCAACTGTGCCCCATTCCCTCACTGACACCCCAATATATATATCAGTGTGCCCCATTCCCTCACTGACACCCCAATATATATTTCAGTGTACCCCAACTGTGCCCCATTCCCTCACTGACACCCCAATATATATATCAGTGTACCCCAACTGTGCCCCATTCCCTCACTGACACCCCAATATATATATCAGTGTGCCCCATTCCCTCACTGAAACCCCAATATATATATCAGTGTACCCCAACTGTGCCCCATTCCCTCACTGACACCCTAATATATATATATCAGTGTACCCCAACTGTGCCCCATTCCCTCACTGACACCCCGATATATATATCAGTGTACCCCAACTGTGCCCCATTCCCTCACTGACACCCCAATATATATATATCAGTGTGCCCCATTCCCTCACTGACACCCCAATATATATATCAGTGTACCCCAACTGTGCCTCATTCCCTCACTGACACCCTAATATATATATATATCAGTGTACCCCAACTGTGCCCCATTCCCTCACTGACACCCCAATATATATATCAGTGTGCCCCATTCCCTCACTGACACCCTAATATATATATCAGTGTACCCCAACTGTGCCCCATTCCCTCACTGACACCCCAATATATATATATCAGTGTACCCCAACTGTGCCCCATTCCCTCACTGACACCCCAATATATATATCAGTGTACCCCAACTGTGCCCCATTCCCTCACTGACACCCCAATATATATCATCAGTCAGTGTACCCCAACTGTGCCCCATTCCCTTACTGACACCCCAATATATCATCAGTCAGTGTACCCCAACTGTGCCCCATTCCCTCACTGACACCCCAATATATATATATATATATATATATATATATATATATATATATATATATATTTATATATATATATATATCAGTGTACCCCAACTGAGCCCCATTTCCTCACTGACACCCCAATATATATCAGTGTACCCCAACTGTGCCCCATTCCCTTACTGACACCCCAATATATATCATCAGTCAGTGTACCCCAACTGTGTCCCATTCCCTCACTGACACCCCAATATATATATCAGTGTGCCCCAACTGTGCCCCATTCCCTCACTGACACCACAATATATATATCAGTGTACCCCAACTGTGCCCCCATCCCCACACAGACACCTCAATATTTATATATCAGTGTACCTCAACTGTGCCCCGTCCCCCACTAATACCCCAATATATATATATATATCAGTGTGCCCCCATCCCCCCACAGACACCCCAATATTTATATACTAGTGAACCCCAACTGAGCCCCATTCCCTCACTAACACCCCAATATATATATCAGTGTGCCCCCATTCCCTCACTGATACCCTAACATATATCAGTGTGCCCCCATCCCCCCACTGATACCCCTAGATATATCAGTGTAGACCCATCCCCAACTGTGCCCCTGTCCCCCCACTGGCATCCCAATATATATCAGTGTACCCACAACTGAGTCCACCCCCCCACTGATACCCCAATATATATCAGTGTACCCCCATCCCCAACTGTGCCCCTCTCTCCACTGACACCCCAATATATATCAGTGTACCCACAACTGTGTCCCCCACGCCCCCTTTGACACACCAACATATGGCAGTGTGCCCCAACTGTGCCCCCATTCCCCCACTGATACCCCAAGATATATCAGTGTACCCCCATCCCCAACTGTGCCCCTCTCTCCACTGACACCCCAATATATATCAGTGTACCCACAACTGTGTCCCCCACGCCCCCTTTGACACACCAACATATGGCAGTTTACCCTAACTGTGCACCCTTCCCCCACTGACACCCCAATATCTGATACACCATAAGTGAACCCTCAACATGACCCAAGTAAATCCCCAATATTTATACAGCCGATATTTGTATTTCTATATTTAGTGGAAGATTCCTATTCAGGTCTAGACTGGTAGTCAGGCAGCTCCGGCTTTCTTCAGAAAGACAAATCTCACTATTCCTGCTGAGTAGTCAGCAGTGGAAATCACAGCCATTGTTGCTCCTTGTATATAAATCTACTGTATATCAGGAATCTGCATGGAGTCAGTAGCTGTACACACCACATGTCATTTCTGCCCAGGGGGAATGTAATATTGTAACATTGTAATCCAAATGCTGCAGACTTGGCAGTGACATGTTACTTTGTCTGCAGAGCAAGCAAACTGCTGCAGGTTCCTCTGCTCTTCTCCTAGGACAGGCACCGGCTGGGTGACACCATAGAGGGCGGGTCACCCCTGGCACAGAGAGAACATGGTGGTCACATGAGGAGACCGCGTGACTCCAGAGACAGAGAAGTGCTTGCACAATCCATGAAACCACAGCCAGGAAACTGAGAACCAGGCCCCCTCCCCCACTACTGTGTATCCATATACTGTCCCTACATCTATATACTCTACTGTATATCCATATACCTCCCCTACTTACATCCAATTAATCTACTGTATCATAACCTCCCCTACATCTATATACTCTACTGTATATCCATATACCTCCCCTACATCTATATACTCTACTGTATATCCATATACCTCCCCTACATCTATATACTCTACTGTATATCCATATACCTCCTCTACATCTATATACTCTACTGTATATCCATATACCTCCCCTACATCTATATACTCTACTGTCTATCCATATACCTCCCCTACATCTATATACTCTACTGTATATCCATATACCTCCCCTACATCTATATACTCTACTATATATCCATATACCTCCCCTACATCTATATACTCTACTGTATATCCATATACCTTCCCTACATCTATATACTCTACTATGTATCCACATACCTCCCCTACATCTATATACTCTACTGTATATCCATATACATCCCCTACATCTATATACTCTACTGTATATCCATATACCTCCCCTACATCTATATACTCTACTGTGTATCCATATACTGTCTCTACATCTGTATACTCTACTGTGTATCCATATACCTTCCCTACATCTATATACTCTACTATGTATCCATATACTGTCCCTACATCTGTATACTCTACTGTATATCCATATACCTTCCCTACATCTATATACTCTACTGTGTATCCATATACCTTCCCTACATCTATATACTCTACTGTGTATCCATATACTGTCCCTACATCTGTATACTCTACTGTGTATCCATATACCTTCCCTACATCTATATACTCTACTGTGTATCTATATACCTCCCCTACATCTATATACTCTACTATGTATCCATATACCTTCCCTACATCTATTTAGTCTACCTTGTATCCATATACATTCCCCACATCTATATACTCTACTGTGTATCCATATACCTTCCCCACATCTATATACTCTACTGTGTATCCATATACCTCCCCATCCATCTATATACTCTACTGTGTATCTATATCACAACCCCCACCCCCTTCCCCAGCATTCCCTAGAAGTTTTCTGTCTATTGATGGGTCCCCTCACCTCCCCAGTCCATGGTGTGCAGGCAGTGAGGAGATGATGTGCTGTAACCTTTAGCAACCAATTAGTGAGCAGTAATGATGTGCACTAACCTCTTGCAACCAATCATTGAGCGGTAAGGATACGCAGTAACCTCTGGCAACCAATTAGTGAGCGGTAAGGATGTTCAGTAACCTCTAGCAACCAATCAGTGAGCAGTATTGATGTACAGTAATCTAGAGCAACCAATCAACAAGCAGAAGTCATGTGCTGTAACCTCTAGCAAATAATCAGTGAGCCGTAATGTGTGCAGTCAGTGAGCGGTAATGATACACTGTAACCTGTGGCAACCATTCGCTGCCACAACTGATTCAGTAAACTGATATTTTTTTTATGTCTCAGAGCAGGTGGAGAACGAAATTGCATGGGGGAGGGGGGTCCAAGAAAATGTTTGTCCAGAGTCCAAGCAATATTAAAGACGGCCCTGGCGATACCTCATTGCCCAGGATATTTGTTTGGTAGACAAACAGAAGAGAAGAGAGCACGGGCTCTGGTGCAATAAATAAAAAACTAGATAAAATTGCACTCACAAGCAAAGAAATAGTTTATCAATCACATGTCCCCACCATGGCACTGTGCACCAAAGTCCTTGCACCGCCCCTAATAGGAGCTCCAGCTGACAGAGTGGATATGGCTGTAGTCCTGGACCGAATGCTGCCACTATGTTTGATCACATCTTTGTTTGGTAGCCATACATACAGTATTATGATGGTCACCATAGCGCCCGCTGATACTTTGGCGAATGACTGTATGGACTGCGCTGGGTTATCTGATTACGTGACGCAAAAACCAACAAATGCTAAGAGAGTGCGGGCACAAGAAGTACTGCAGGATAGGGGGGGTGGGCATAAAAACCACCAGACATCAGAAGGGCATGTGCAGGGCTGGCCCAAGATATTGTGCTGCCTGGGTCCAAGAATGAAATGCTGCCCCCCCCCCCCCCCCCACAAAAAAAAAATCTGTGCCACCAAAAGGGCCCCGCATTATTTTATATCATGATAATTAAAACTAATTTTACATTTATCAGGAAGTCAGATTTACATGTAACAGCACCTTGTCTATATGCAAAATTATATGACATACCATTATGTTTAATTCCAAGGGGCGGGCTAGGGTAGTATATGGACAGGCTAGGGTAGTATATGGACAGGCTAGGGTAGTATACAGACAGGCTAGGGTAGTATATAGACAGGCTAGGGTAGTATAGAGGCACGCTAGGGTAGTATATAGACAGGTTAGGGTTTTATATAGACAGGCTAGGGTAGTATATGGACAGGCTAGGGTAGTATATAGACAGGCTAGGGTAGTATATGGACAGGCTAGGGTAGTATATGGACAGGCTAGGGTAGTATATGCTAGGGTAGTATATAGACAGGCTAGGGTAGTATATGGACAGGCTAGGGTAGTATATGGACAGGCTAGGGTAGTATATGGACAGGCTAAGGCAGTATAGAGGCACGCTAGGGTAATATAGGGGCACGCTAGGGTAGTATATAGACAGGTTAGGGTTTTATATAGACAGGCTAGGGTAGTATATGGACAGGCTAGGGTAGTATATAGACAGGCTAGGACAGTATAGGGGTGGGCTAGGGTAGTATTAGGGCAGAACAGGGGGGGCGGACTAGGGTAGTATATGGACAGGCTAGGGTAGTATATAGACAGGTTAGAGTAGTATATAGACAGGCTAGAGTAGTATATGGACAGGCTAGGGTAGTATATAGACAGGTTAGAGTAGTATATAGACAGGCTAGGGTAGTATATGGACAGGCTAGGGTAGTATATAGACAGGCTAGGGTAGTATATAGACAGGTTAGAGTAGTATATGGACAGGCTAGGGTAGTATATGGACAGGCTAGGGTAGTATATAGACAGGCTAGGACAGTATAGGGGTGGGCTAGGGTAGTATTAGGGCAGAATAGGGGCGGGCTAGGGTAGTATATGGACAGGCTAGGGTAGTATATAGACAGGCTAAGGTAGCATAGGGGTAGGTGGAGCAGCCCAGGGGGGGGGGGGGGGGCAGTTGTCATCATGACACACAAAACTGCTGGAAAAAAATTCTTGGTCGTCAAATTGCTGGGTAAATAGAAGGAGAGGTGGCCGTGGTTCAATTTGCTGCCCCTCTCAAAGGGCTGCCTGGGTCCAATGGACCCACTGGGACCCACTGTAGGGCCAGCCCTGGATATGTGTATAATAGATATTACAGGCTGGGGGCAGGTAAAGGAACACAATCCATCAGATACCAGCAGGTATGGGCACAATATATACTACAGAGTGGGGGGGTGCAGGCACAAGAAACACCAGAAGCCAACAGGGTATGTAAATACTACAGGATAGGGGTTATGGGCACAATAAATATTACAGGCTAGGAGGGAGCAGGTACAAAAAAAATCCACCAGATTTCAGCAATAAATACTAAGGCCAGGTGGGAAATGGGCACATAAACCACCAGTTGCCACAATGGTATGGGCACAATAAATACTACAGACGAGGGATGTGTGGGCACAAAAACAGCAGATGGCAGAAGGGTGCGGGCACATCCTATATGGGAGATGTTGCTGTGCTGGATGTATTTCCTCTTTTTGCACGTTAATCATTTTACCATTTTTGTGTCATTTTTTATCCATTTTCTCCCACAGATCGCTGGTTTATAAACCCCTGATCCATTTATTATGGAATACGGGCCCCCAAATTCCACCTATATCTGGAGTCCCTATACAAATAAATAGATAGTAACCCCCCATGAATGAAAGTACAATATCACTCCAAGGGGGTTATTTACTAAAGGAAAATCCGCTTTGCACCGCAAGTGCACTTGGAAGTAAATTCGCTGTAGATCCGAGGGGGACATGAAAGGAAAATAAAAAACAGCATTTTAGCTTGCACATGATTGGACGATACAATCAGCAGAGCTTCCCCTCATTTCAGATCTACCCCTTAGATTTAGAGCGACTGCACCTTCAAGTGCACTTTCAGTGCAAAGTGGATTTGCCTTTCATGAATAACCCCCTAATAAGTGTCTCCTCAGGAAGTACAATGTATCCAAATCCCTCCAATAGAAATGTGTCTAATATCCCGAACAATGCTCTGAACAAAAGTGCAATAATACCCCAAAATAGAAGTTCCAAAATGTAATCTTGTGGTTTCTCTCCAGAAATCTACACCAGCTCCCCACTGATACCCCAATATCTATCAGTGTACCCCTCTACACCTACTGACACCCCAATATCAGTTTATTTCTATCAGTGTACTTCATCTGTACCCCTTTCCTCCCAACGAAACCCCAATATCTAAATGTTCCTATCAGTGTACCCCACCTGTACCACAATGCCTACATTGCCACTCTCATATCTGTCCTATCCCCTGTCTCCCCAACATCTCTGTATTCCTATCAGTGTACCCCAATCCCCCCCCCCCCCGCTGATTCCCAACAACTGTATATTACTATTCGTGTACTCCAGCTGCCCTTTTTCCCCACAAGGACACCCTAATATCTGTAAATTCCTATAAGTATACCCCAGCTGTTCTCCCAGCCCCCCCCCCACTGACTCCCCAAATTCTATATATTTCTTTCAGTGTAACCCATCTGCCCCCTCTATCCTTCCCCACTGACACCCCAATATTTGTATATTCCTATTAATGAACCCCAACAGTCCCCATATCCCCCACTGACACCCCAATATTTGTACCTTATATTACTACCAGTGTACCCCAACTGCACCACTACCCCCCCCCCCCACTGATACCCCAATATTTGTATATTACTATCAGTGAACACCAACTGCACCTCTACCCCCCCCCCACTGATACCCCAATATTTGTATATTACTATCAGTGAACACCAACTGCACCTCTACCCCCCCCCTCACACCTCAATATCTGTATATTCCTAGCATTGTACCCCAGATGTCCCCCTATCCTCCCATGGATGCCCCAATGTCTTTAAATTCCTATCAGTAAACCCCAGCTGATCCCAATCCCCCCACTGACACCTCATTATCTGTAAAGGTATTTTTAGTATACCCCAGCTGCTCCCCTATCTCTTCACTAACACCCCAATATGTGTATAATTTTATCAGTGTACCCCAGCTGTCCCTCTATATCCTCATTGCCACCCAAATATCTGTATGTTTCTTACAGTGTACCCCAGATATCCCTGTATCTGTTCACTTACACCCCATTATCTGTATATTACTATCAGTGTACCCCAACTGTCCCTTTATATCCTGACACCCCAATATCTGCATGTGTTTATCAGTCAGTGTACCCCAGATATCCCTGTATCTGTTTACTTACACCCCATTATCTGTATATTGCTCTCAATATACCCCAACTCTCCCTTTATATCCTCACTAATACCCCAATATCTGCGTGTGTTTATCAGTCAGTGTACCCCAACTGCCCCCTATTCCCTCACTGACACCCCATTATCTGTATATTACTATCAGTGTACCCCAACTGTCCCCCTATCCCCTCACTGACACCCCATTATCTGTATATTGCTATCAGTGTACCCCAACTGTCCCCCTATCCCCTCACTGACACCCCATTATCTGTATATTACTATCAGTGTACCCCAACTGTCCCCCTATCCCCTCACTGACACCCCATTATCTGTATATTATTATCAGTGTACCCCAACTGTCCCCCTATCCCCTCACTGACACCCCATTATCTGTATATTATTATCAGTGTACCCCAACTGTCCCCCTATCCCCTCACTGACACCCCATTATCTGTATATTATCAGTGTACCCCAACTGTCCCCCTATCCCCTCACTGACACCCCATTATCTGTATATTATCAGTGTACCCCAACTGTCCCCCTATCCCCTCACTGACACCCCATTATCTGTATATTACTTTCAGTGTAACCCTTCCTATATATACAGCCAAAACTGGATATGAATAAATCCAAAATTTAAACTTGGGGTCACTCTTCTGATATCCACACCAACCAGCCTCTGGAATTTTGGAACTTTTCCAGTTAATTTTTGAATATTTTTGTACTTTTTCCAGAGGATTATCGGGGGGACGAGATGTTTATATTGGGGGATTCTGATACATTTTAGTGGGGGAGACACATGGAGTGTGATACGTTGTAAATTGTATCTAAACCTGAGAACAGAAATGTCACCTATTACAGATTGCCGGGTATTCGATGTGCGATCACATTTGTTTTCATTTTTATGTTACATTTCCTCCATTATTCTCCTTCCAGTAACACACTTCCTGTCCCAGGGTGACAACACTTCCTGTTCTGTATCTCTGGAGCAGCAGTGTTGTCACCCATGGACAGGAAATGTTCTAGGACTACAGGCCATATTTCTATTTCCTAATTACGATAACATAAGGAGGGAGGTGTTCTGTAGTCTGTTAAGGAAAATGGAAGTGATGTAACTGATAAGAGTTAGCACAGGAAGTTATCAGCCCACTGGATTTCTGGCAGGATGAACAGATACTTTTTTTGCATTTATCAAACCGATATAAAAACATTTCCACTGGGATATTTCGCAGACCAAACGGGAGGAAATAATAGAAGATGGTTGTTGGGGTATACAGTATATACTGTACTTTAATGGGATATATATACTGGGGGGAGCAGGAGGGGGGGTGTTACTATATTTCTGTACAATAAAAGATCCAAATGGAAAGATCTGGGATACAAATGTATCTATTATTAGGATATATTCTGGAGAGCGCTCCGTCCCGTATACAGGAGATTCTTCCCATTGCTGAGTGTGGGGGGAGTTCAGTGGGATTTTGTGTTCTACAGCTGATCATATTTGACCAGAAACCAGGAGCCCCGTAATCCAGGCCCTCCAAAGTCCAGGTCCCCCATAATCCAGGCCCTCCAAAGTCCAGGTCCCCCATAATCCAGGCTCTCCAAAGTTCAGGTCCCCCATAATCCAGGCCCTCCAAAGTCCAGGTCCCCCATAATCCAGGCCCTCCAAAGTCCAGGTCCCCCATAATCCAGGCCCTCCATATCCCGTGCCCTCTGGAATTCCAGTTCCCCTATATTCCGGGCCCTACATATACCAGGTCCTCCTTTTTCCAGGTCCTTCCTATTCCAGCCCCTCCATATTCCAGGTCCTTCCTATTCCAGCCCCTCCATATTCCAGGTCCCCCATATTCCAGCCCCTCCATATTCCAGGTCCCCCATATTCCAGCCCCTCCATATTCCAGGTCCTCCATATTCCGGCTCTCTGGAATTCCAGTTCCCCCATATTCCAGACCCTACATATTCCTGGTCCCCCATATTCTAGAGGAAATATGGAGGGGTCTGTGGGGGGATATCGGTGATTCTCTCATTTGATGGTTGGGGGTGGATTGAAGTTGGCTGAGAATTGTGCTCATTGTAGAGGATGAAAATGACAGTCCGGATGAATCTCCATCACCAGCCACGGATGTGTGTCACCCCCATATTTGGTGGGATCCCCAATATTTCATCTTCCCCTCATACTCTGGTTCCCCTAAATTCCGGGTCCCCAATAGTCTGGGTCCCTGATATTCCATGTCCCCCATTTTCTTTTGCCCCAATATTCCAGGGCCCCAATATTCCAGAGCCCCAATATTCCAGAGCCCTAATATAGCAATTCCCCCATATCCCAGGTCCCTCTCTCTGTTTATTATAAATCTGATCCTTTTCCCCTCCCCCTGGGGAGCTCTGCACCAATCACTGATAACTTGGTGGAGTTATTAGCTGAAACGGGGAATCCGCTCCTCACAGGCTCCGCCCACCGACTGGCAAAGTCTGCCAGGAACCAACATGGCGTCTTCCATGGCCTCGTCGCCGGCGACCCGTGACCCGGAAGTGACGGAGGAGCTGTGGCCCATCCTGGGGGAAGCCGAGGAGGAGACATGGAGAGAGCGGGGGAGAAACACCGAGCCTGAGAGAGAGAGGAGAACCCCCAATATACGGAGACCCCCCCATCTACAGACCTCCAGAGAGAGAGAGAGGTGCCCCCCGAATATAGAGACCCCCCATCTACAGACCTCCAGAGAGAGGAGAACCCCCAATATAGAGACCCCCCATCTACAGACCTCCAGAGAGAGGAGAACCCCCAATATAGAGACCCCCCATCTACAGACCTCCAGAGAGAGGAGAACCCCGAATATAGAGACCCCCCATCTACAGACCTCCAGAGAGAGGAGAACCCCCAATATAGAGACCCCCCATCTACAGACCTCCAGAGAGAGGAGAACCCCCAATATAGAGACCCCCCATCTACAGACCTCCAGAGAGAGGAGAACCCCCAATATAGAGACCCCCCATCTACAGACCTCCAGAGAGAGGAGAACCCCCAATATAGAGACCCCCCATCTACAGACCTCCAGAGAGAGGAGAACCCCCAATATAGAGACCCCCCATCTACAGACCTCCAGAGAGAGGAGAACCCCCAATATAGAGACCCCCCATCTACAGACCTCCAGAGAGAGGAGAACCCCCAATATAGAGACCCCCCATCTACAGACCTCCAGAGAGAGGAGAACCCCCAATATAGAGACCCCCCATCTACAGACCTCCAGAGAGAGGAGAACCCCCAATATAGAGACCCCCCATCTACAGACCTCCAGAGAGAGGAGAACCCCCAATATAGAGACCCCCCATCTACAGACCTCCAGAGAGAGAGAGGTGCCCCCCGAATATAGACCCCCCATCTATATATCCCTAGAGAGAGAGGAGAACCCCCAAAATACTGAGACCCCCAATATAGAGACCCCCCATCTATATATCCCTAGAGAGAGAAGAACCCCCAAAATACTGAGACCCCCATCTATATACCTCCAGAGAGAGAGGTGCCCCCCAATATAGAGACCCCCCCAAATACAGAGAGGAGAACCCCGAATATAGCGACCCCCCCTTCTATGTACCCCTAGAGAGAGGAGAACCCCCAAAATACTGAGACCCCCCATCTACAGACTTCCAGAGACAGAAGTACACCCCCACATATAGAGACCCACATCTAAAGACCCACAGAGAGAGGTGCACCCCTTCATCCACATACCCCTCTATACAGACACCCCACATCCACTTACCCCCCCCCCCCCGTATAGGAGACCTGCCCCCCACCCCTGTATAAGCTCCCTCCCATCAATAGACTCATACTGACCCCCCTTTTATACGGACACCCCACACACTGACCCCCACACCCCCTTCTATATACCCCCCCTATATAGGAAACCCCCCCCCCACCAATACATGACCATATAGTGCCCCCTCTTGTATACACCTCTGACCCCTCGGTGACCCCGTATTCTCTATACATGCCGCTCACCTTCTCTCTCTTTGTATAGCCCACCCAGTGCAGGAATCTGCCCCCCCTCCCCCAGCACCATACATAGAGAGACCCGCCCACAGATTGTCAGCTCTTGTGTCCCCCCCCAACCACAGATCTCAGGACGTGTGACCACCATCGGGACCGCCGTCTGATGTATCTACCAGAGGAGTGACCCCGGAGAGAGAGCGCTCCCCCCGGTGACCCCCACCATGCAGGGTGACGCCGCCATGAAGGCCTCAGATAGTGACGGCAAGCTGGACGCGGCTCCCAGTCCGCATAACAACCGAGGGCCCCCCCGGGGAGTCAGCAAGGCCTGGCAGTACAGGTGAGGAGGGGGGGAGGGGCGGCAGGAGACCGCACTGTCGTGTCTGTTACTGGATCCGCCCCCAGAAAGGGGGAGGGGGGGAATCTGCTGTGTGATGACCGGGGCTCTGGCTGCTGATTGGTTGTCTGTCTGTACCTGACACGTGGTCGGTGTTGTACTCTGCTACATCAGTGTCAGCGCCATTGTACACACCACCCGTACTGAACCAAATGTCAGTTTGTGAAATTTTAAATAAAGCTGGAAAAAAAAAGTTGCAATGAACTCTGAAGGATGATCTCAGAAACTCTGAGGTGAAACGCGTCAGTAAGGAGAGTCCTTCTACGTAATTGTCTGGAATAATAAAGCTGTTACAAGATGCTGACATCATTTCTCATCATTGCTTCTCTATGCAATGCAGGCGGATCATGGCTGGTGGGAGGGGCCAGTAGGGGGCTGTACATATCTTCCTGAAAACATCCCAGCCCCTCCCCCCGGCCTCAGTACTCCTCCCAGGAGCCCCCAGTCCTGATGTAAGCAGTGGGAGGAGTTATGCAAATTTCACAATGCCTTGATAGGTGGGTGTCAGTCTGGTAGGAGTGGGCATTCCTAGGCAGGCTGTATTTGCATAGATAACGCCCACATGTGATGCGGAGCCTCCGTGATTGACAGACCTGAAATCCGATGAATAAAGGGGGCGGTGCCAGGGACAGGGTCCCCTGATTTGTATATATACAGTGGGGGGAAATCGTCTGATTGTCTCCCCTGCAGATGGTGTAAGTTTTGCCCACTTACATAGAAATGAAGGGTCTATAATTTTTATCATAGGTGTGTTTTATATGATAGAGACAGAATATCAACCAAAAATCCAGAAAAAACACAATACAAATGTTATAAATGGAGTTGCAGTTCAGTGAGTAAAATAAGTATTTGATCCCCAAGCAGAAGATGACTTCTGGTGGAGAAGTTGGTGGAGAAACCCTTGTTGGAGATCGCAGAGGTCAGACGTCTTGTAGTTGGTGATCAGGTTTACAGATCTTCTCTAAATCCTTAAGGTTTCTTGGCAACTCAAAGTTTCAGTTCCCTCCATAAATGTTCTATAGGATTAAGGTCTGGAGACTGGATAGGCCACTCCATGACCTTGAAGTGCTTCTTCTTGAGCCACTCCTTTGTTACCTTGGTGATATGTTTTGGGTCATTGTCATGCTGGAAGACCCATCCATGACCCATCTTCAGTGTTCTGGATGAGGGAAGAAGGTTCTCCTCCAAGATCTTACAATACATGGCCCCGTCCATTGGACCCTCAATGTATGGACCCTCCTATGTATGGAGAGCACTTTCAGTTTCTTCTTCTGGATCCTCAGAATAAAACACACATGGAGTGCTCTGGGGGTAGATCTCTCCTATACCCGGCTCTGTGTGCGGAGTGCTCTGGGGGGAGATCTCTCCTATACCCGGCTCTGTGTGCGGAGTGCTCTGGGGGTAGATCTCTCCTATACCCGGCTCTGTGTGCGGAGTGCTCTGGGGGGAGATCTCTCCTATACCCGGCTCTGTGTGCGGAGTGCTCTGGGGGTAGAACTCTCCTATACCCGGCTCTGTGTGCGGAGTGCTCTGGGGGTAGATCTCTCCTATACCCGGCTCTGTGTGCGGAGTGCTCTGGGGGTAGATCTCTCCTATACCCGGCTCTGTGTGCGGAGTGCTCTGGGGGGAGATCCCTTCTATACCCGGCTCTGTGTGTGGAGTGCTCTGGGGGGAGATCCCTTCTATACCCGGCTCTGTGTGTGGAGTGCTCTGGGGGTAGATCTCTCCTATACCCGGCTCTGTGTGTGGAGTGCTCTGGGGGTAGATCTCTCCTATACCCGGCTCTGTGTGCGGAGTGCTCTGGGGGGAGATCCCTTCTATACCCGGCTCTGTGTGTGGAGTGCTCTGGGGGGAGAACTCTTCTATACCCGGCTCTGTGTGTGGAGTGCTCTGGGGGGAGATCCCTTCTATACCCGGCTCTGTGTGCGGAGTGCTCTGGGGGGAGAACTCTTCTATACCCGGCTCTGTGTGCGGAGTGCTCTGGGGGTAGATCTCTCCTATACCCGGCTCTGTGTGCGGAGTGCTCTGGGGGGAGATCTCTCCTATACCCGGCTCTGTGTGCGGAGTCCTCTGGGGGGAGATCTCTCCTATACCCGGCTCTGTGTGCGGAGTGCTCTGGGGGAGATCTCTCCTATACCCGGCTCTGTGTGCGGAGCGCTCTGGGGGGAGATCTCTCCTATACCCGGCTCTGTGTGCGGAGTGCTCTGGGGGGGAGAACACTCCTATACCCGGCTCTGTGTGCGGAGTGCTCTGGGGGGAGAACTCTTCTATACCCGGCTCTGTGTGCGGAGTGCTCTGGGGGGAGAACTCTTCTATACCCGGCTCTGTGTGCGGAGTGCTCTGGGGGGTAGAACTCTTCTATACCCGGCTCTGTGTGCGGAGTGCTCTGGGGGGAGAACTCTCCTATACCCGGCTCTGTGTGCGGAGTGCTCTGGGGGGAGAACTCTCCTATACCCGGCTCTGTGTGCGGAGTGCTCTGGGGGGGAGAACTCTCCTATACCCGGCTCTGTGTGCGGAGTGCTCTGGGGGGGAGAACACTCCTATACCCGGCTCTGTGTGCGGAGTGCTCTGGGGGGAGAACTCTTCTATACCCGGCTCTGTGTGCGGAGTCCTCTGGGGGGAGATCCCTTCTATACCCGGCTCTGTGTGTGGAGTGCTCTGGGGGGAGATCCCTTCTATACCCGGCTCTGTGTGCGGAGTGCTCTGGGGGGAGAACTCTCCTATACCCGGCTCTGTGTGCGGAGTGCTCTGGGGGTAGATCTCTCCTATACCCGGCTCTGTGTGCGGAGTGCTCTGGGGGGAGAACTCTCCTATACCCGGCTCTGTGTGCGGAGTCCTCTGGGGGGAGATCCCTTCTATACCCGGCTCTGTGTGTGGAGTGCTCTGGGGGGAGAACTCTCCTATACCCGGCTCTGTGTGTGGAGTGCTCTGGGGGGAGATCTCTCCTATACCCGGCTCTGTGTGTGGAGTGCTCTGGGGGGAGAACTCTCCTATACCCGGCTCTGTGTGTGGAGTGCTCTGGGGGGAGAACTCTTCTATACCCGGCTCTGTGTGCGGAGTGCTCTGGGGGGAGAACTCTCCTATACCCGGCTCTGTGTGCGGAGTGCTCTGGGGGGAGATCCCTTCTATACCCGGCTCTGTGTGCGGTGTGCTCTGGGGGGAGATTTCTCCTATACCTGGCTCTGTGTGCGGAGTGCTCTGGGGGGAGATCTCTCCTATACCCGGCTCTGTGTGCGGAGTGCTCTGGGGGGAGAACTCCCCTATACCCGGCTCTGTGTGCGGAGTGCTCTGGGGGGAGATCTCTCCTATACCCGGCTCTGTGTGCGGAGTGCTCTGGGGGGAGATCTCTCCTATACCCGGCTCTGTGTGTGGAGTGCTCTGGGGGGAGAACTCTTCTATACCCGGCTCTGTGTGCGGAGTCCTCTGGGGGGAGATCCCTTCTATACCCGGCTCTGTGTGTGGAGTGCTCTGGGGGGAGATCCCTTCTATACCCGGCTCTGTGTGCGGAGTGCTCTGGGGGGAGAACTCTCCTATACCCGGCTCTGTGTGCGGAGTGCTCTGGGGGTAGATCTCTCCTATACCCGGCTCTGTGTGCGGAGTGCTCTGGGGGGAGAACTCTCCTATACCCGGCTCTGTGTGCGGAGTCCTCTGGGGGGAGATCCCTTCTATACCCGGCTCTGTGTGTGGAGTGCTCTGGGGGGAGAACTCTCCTATACCCGGCTCTGTGTGTGGAGTGCTCTGGGGGGAGATCTCTCCTATACCCGGCTCTGTGTGTGGAGTGCTCTGGGGGGAGAACTCTCCTATACCCGGCTCTGTGTGTGGAGTGCTCTGGGGGGAGAACTCTTCTATACCCGGCTCTGTGTGCGGAGTGCTCTGGGGGGAGAACTCTCCTATACCCGGCTCTGTGTGCGGAGTGCTCTGGGGGGAGATCCCTTCTATACCCGGCTCTGTGTGCGGTGTGCTCTGGGGGGAGATTTCTCCTATACCTGGCTCTGTGTGCGGAGTGCTCTGGGGGGAGATCTCTCCTATACCCGGCTCTGTGTGCGGAGTGCTCTGGGGGGAGAACTCCCCTATACCCGGCTCTGTGTGCGGAGTGCTCTGGGGGGAGATCTCTCCTATACCCGGCTCTGTGTGCGGAGTGCTCTGGGGGGAGATCTCTCCTATACCCGGCTCTGTGTGTGGAGTGCTCTGGGGGGAGATCTCTCCGATACCCGGCTCTGTGTGCGGAGCGCTCTGGGGGGAGATCTCTCCTATACCCAGCTCTGTGTGCGGAGTGCTCTGGGGGGAGATCTCTCCTATACCCGGCTCTGTGTGCGGAGCGCTCTGGGGGGAGATCTCTCCTATACTCGGCTCTGTGTGCGGAGTGCTCTGGGGGGGAGAACACTCCTATACCCGGCTCTGTGTGCGGAGTGCTCTGGGGGGAGAACTCTTCTATACCCGGCTCTGTGTGCGGAGTGCTCTGGGGGGTAGAACTCTTCTATACCCGGCTCTGTGTGCGGAGTGCTCTGGGGGGAGAACTCTCCTATACCCGGCTCTGTGTGCGGAGTGCTCTGGGGGGAGAACTCTCCTATACCCGGCTCTGTGTGCGGAGTCCTCTGGGGGGAGATCCCTTCTATACCCGGCTCTGTGTGTGGAGTGCTCTGGGGGGAGATCCCTTCTATACCCGGCTCTGTGTGCGGAGTGCTCTGGGGGGAGAACTCTCCTATACCCGGCTCTGTGTGTGGAGTGCTCTGGGGGGAGAACTCTTCTATACCCGGCTCTGTGTGCGGAGTGCTCTGGGGGTAGATCTCTCCTATACCCGGCTCTGTGTGCGGAGTGCTCTGGGGGGAGAACTCTCCTATACCCGGCTCTGTGTGCGGAGTCCTCTGGGGGGAGATCCCTTCTATACCCGGCTCTGTGTGTGGAGTGCTCTGGGGGGAGATCCCTTCTATACCCGGCTCTGTGTGTGGAGTGCTCTGGGGGTAGATCTCTTCTATACCCGGCTCTGTGTGTGGAGTGCTCTGGGGGGAGAACTCTCCTATACCCGGCTCTGTGTGTGGAGTGCTCTGGGGGGAGATCTCTCCTATACCCGGCTCTGTGTGTGGAGTGCTCTGGGGGGAGATCTCTCCTATACCCGGCTCTGTGTGTGGAGTGCTCTGGGGGGAGAACTCCTATACCCGGCTCTGTGTGCGGAGTGCTCTGGGGGGAGATCCCTTCTATACCCGGCTCTGTGTGCGGTGTGCTCTGGGGGGAGATTTCTCCTATACCTGGCTCTGTGTGCGGAGTGCTCTGGGGGGAGATCTCTCCTATACCCGGCTCTGTGTGCGGAGTGCTCTGGGGGGAGAACTCCCCTATACCCGGCTCTGTGTGCGGAGTGCTCTGGGGGGAGATCTCTCCTATACCCGGCTCTGTGTGCGGAGTGCTCTGGGGGGAGATCTCTCCTATACCCGGCTCTGTGTGTGGAGTGCTCTGGGGGGAGATCTCTCCGATACCCGGCTCTGTGTGCGGAGCGCTCTGGGGGGAGATCTCTCCTATACCCGGCTCTGTGTGCGGAGCGCTCTGGGGGGAGAACTCTCCTATACCCGGCTCTGTGTGAGGAGTGCTCTGGGGGGAGAACTCCCCTATACCCGGCTCTGTGTGAGGAGTGCTCTGGGGGGAGAACTCCCCTATACCCGGCTCTGTGTGCGGAGTGCTCTGGGGGGAGAACTCTCCTATACCCGGCTCTGTGTGAGGAGTGCTCTGGGGGGAGAACTCTCCTATACCCGGCTCTGTGTGCGGAGTGCTCTGGGGGGAGATCTCTCCGATACCCGGCTCTGTGTGTGGAGTGCTCTGGGGGAGATTTCTCCTATACCCGGCTCTGTGTGAGGAGTGCTCTGGGGGGAGAACTCCCCTATACCCGGCTCTGTGTGCGGAGTGCTCTGGGGGGAGAACTCTCCTATACCCGGCTCTGTGTGCGGAGTGCTCTAGGGGGAGAACTCTCCTATACCCGGCTCTGTGTGCGGAGTGCTCTGGGGGAGAACTCTCCTATACCCGGCTATACGGAGTGCTCTGGGGGTGAGTGTATACAAACCCCTCATACTGTCCATAGGGGGAGCTCTTGTTACATTGTATCTCTGTTTTCATCCTTTCATAGTGACGGGTCCTTCTGTGGATTGTGTCCTGGATTCTGATTGGTTGGGGTTGGAGGAGTCGCTCTGTCCACCTCTCCAGACTCCATTAATATTTAACACGTTATCTGACCGGTCCGGCCGCGTCCAGAGCGCGAGGTGCGCCATTAATCATTCATGACACCGGCCAGACCGGAGGGGAAATATTAAACCGCTGGCAGTGAGGAATGCTGATTGGTTGGGGGGAATTTTACATCCATCAGCTGATGATCGGTCACATGACCCTTCCTAGGCGTCACTCCGCTTTATCTTCCAGCTGCTGAACAGCGGCAGTTATTACCCTCAGCAGAATGTTTCCTGAGGAACGCGCCTGAAAGTGGAACTGTTCTTGTTTCCCTAACAACCAGATTTCCTTCCATATCTCTGATCTTGGCACGTGATTGGTTGGTGAGAGGAACAAGAACAGTTCTGTGTGTTTTATGTTTTTTTCTTTTACAAAATTTAAGATTTGATTTGAAATAAATTGGGTGGAGCACAGAATGATGGGGGGTGGGGTAAGGTGATTTAGACTGCTCTGTCCTTCGCCAGTCCCTGCTGAGCCAGTCAAATTTTGATCCATGTATGGCCGGCTTAGGCCGGGGCTGGACAATTCCCGGTCACAGGATTGGGACTGAAAACAACCTCTCTGGTGACGGGGTCAGCGGTGTCACTGAGCTCCATTGTGACCAGCCTGTGCTTCCCATTCATCCCTGTTGTATGCAGTGTTCCTGGCTGCCACTGGGTGTCGCTGTGACCTGCTTCCTTTTTATCATCTGCAGTTTAAGGCTGAGGGGTCACACCCCCTTGTGTGCCCCCCCCCCACATCATTATCACCCTCCCCCTTGTGTCCCCCCCGCCCCCACATCATTATCACACCCCCCTGTTTGTTCCTCCCCACATCATTATCACACCACCTGTGTGCCCCCCCACATCATTATCACACCCCCCTGTGTGTCCCGCCCACATCATTATCACACCACCTGTGTGCCCCCCACATCATTATCACACCCCCCTGTGTGTCCCGCCCACATCATTATCACACCACCTGTGTGCCCCCCACATCATTATCACACCCCCCCTGTGTGCCCCCCCCATCATTATCACACCCCCCCGTGTGCCCCCCCCCATCATTATCACACCCCCCCTGTGTGCCCCCCCCATCATTATCACACACCCCTGTGTGTCCCTCCCACATCATTATCACACCCCCTGTGTGCCCCTCCCCACATCATTATCACACCCCCTGTGTGTCCCCCCCCCACATCATTATGTCTGAGGCGTGTCACGTGATCATTGTGTCTGCGGTCTGTCATGTGATCATTGTGTCTGCGGTCTGTCATGTGATCATTGTGTCTGCGGTCTGTCATGTGATCATTGTGTCTGCGGTCTGTCACGTGATCATTGTGTCTGCGGTCTGTCACGTGATCATTGTGTCTGCGGTCTGTCACGTGATCATTGTGTCTGCGGTCTGTCACGTGATCATTGTGTCTGCGGTCTGTCACGTGATCATTGTGTCTGCGGTCTGTCACGTGATCATTGTGTCTGCGGTCTGTCACGTGATCATTGTGTCTGCGGTCTGTCACGTGATCATTGTGTCTGCGGTCTGTCACGTGATCATTGTGTCTGCGGTCTGTCACGTGATCATTGTGTCTGCGGCCTGTCACGTGATTGTGTCTGCAGCCTGTCACGTGATCATTGTGTCTGCGGTCTGTCACATGATCATTGTCTGCAGCCTGTCACATCATCATTGTGTCTGTGGCCTGTCATGTGATTGTGTTTGCGGCCTGTCATGTGATTGTGGCGTGTCATGTGATCATTGTGTCATGTGATCATTGTGTCTGTGGCCTGTCATGTGATCATTGTGTCTGTGGCCTGTCATGTGATCATTGTGTCTGCGGTTTGTCATGTGATCATTGTGCCTGCGGTCTGTCATGTGATCATTGTGTCTGCGGCCTATCACATGATCATTGTGTCTGCGGCCTGTCGTGTGATCATTGTGTCTGTGGCCTGTCGTGTGATCATTGTGTCTGTGGCCTGTCGTGTGATCATTGTGTCTGCGGCGTGTCGTGTGATCATTGTGTCTGCGGCCTGTCACGTGATCATTGTGTCTGCGGCCTGTCACGTGATCATTGTGTCATGTGATCATTGTGTCTGCGGCGTGTCGTGTGATCATTGTGTCTGCGGCGTGTTGTGTGATCATTGTGTCTGTGGCCTGTCGTGTGATCATTGTGTCTGTGGCCTGTCGTGTGATCATTGTGTCTGCGGCCTGTCACGTGATCATTGTGTCTGCGGCCTGTCACGTGATCATTGTGTCATGTGATCATTGTGTCTGCGGCGTGTCATGTGATCATTGTGTCTGCGGCCTGTCACGTGATCATTGTGTCATGTGATCATTGTGTCTGCGGCGTGTCGTGTGATCATTGTGTCTGCGGCCTGTCACGTGATCATTGTGTCTGCGGCCTGTCACGTGATCATTGTGTCTGCGGCCTGTCACGTGATCATTGTGTCATGTGATCGTTGTGTCTGTGGCCTGTCACGTGATCATTGTCTGCGGCATGTCACGTGATCATTGTGTCTGCGGCCTGTCACGTGATCATTGTGTCGACGGCCTGTCACGTGATCATTGTGTCGGCGGCCTGTCACGTGATCATTGTGTCTGCGGCCTGTCACGTGATCATTGTGTCTGCGGCCTGTCACGTGATCATTGTGTCTGCGGCCTGTCACGTGATCATTGTGTCTGCGGCCTGTCACGTGATCATTGTGTCTGCGGCCTGTCACGTGATCATTGTGTCTGCGGCCTGTCACGTGATCATTGTGTCTGCGGCCTGTCATGTGATCCTTGTGTCTGCGGCCTGTCATGTGATCATTGTGAGAGATTTGGCCCCTCCCATAGAGATTTCCCCCCTCACAGCGGCTGTAGAGGAGTCGCTGTGCAGTCCTCGTATTTCCTGGCTCGCTGTCACTGGATTCCTGATTTGTAGGACGCACGGCCCAATGTGAGGAGGCCACTCACCTGTGGGGGGTATTTATCTGCCATGGAGGATGGTGGGGGGGTGGCGCTTTAATGACAGTTGTCTGGCTGCCAAGGTAATTGTAATGATTTGGCTTCAAACACATCAGAGATCCAGAAGAAGTACAAAGATCGGGAATACTGTTTTTAGGTACAAGCTTAGCAATGCCCCCCCCCCCCCCCCATACACCTATCATCTGGGGGTTGGATGAGTATGATAGAGCCTGCTGGGCCCCTCCCACAGCTCTGCATGCTCTCTATTCTTGTGTGGGGTGACTGGTCTTGTCTCTGCCCCCTTCTGTAGTGGGTGGATTCTGCTGGGCCCCTCCCACAGCTCTGTTCTCTTTCCCTGTGCAGGGTGACTGGTCTGGTCCCTGCCCCCCTCCTGTACTTTTCTGTGGTGGGTGGAGCCTGATTTGCCCCTCCCACAACTTTGCTCTTTTTGTACAGACTATATACAGCACAAAAAAAGTCACATTTACAAGGTAATATCTGGGTTTGCAAAGGCATTAGGTGCTCACAAAAAGGGTTTAGATCCTTTGTGGCTCTTGAGAAATTTATTTACACAAATGTTTTTTGTGCCCCGGAGTTTAGGTTCAAATTTTGGACTGGCCAGGTGTAGAGCTTGACGATTATTCGTTAAAAAAATCACGATCTCGATTCAACCCTCCCGATCTTCACCCAGCATTTCCTCTATTCAGTGCAGAGAGTTCTCTGTTCACAGCTGACTGCTGTCAAAAAAGAAAAACAAGACAGGAAGTCTGCCAAGTTTATCACAAAGTAGCTCAAGCAAGATAAAGAGAAACATTGTAACATTTCCTTCTTTTAGATCAAAGAGAAGAACTTCGGTCTGTAGATGAGGGCAGTTTAACCACTTAAAGTGATTTGTAAAGTCTTGTGTTATTTTTAAAATAACGAACATGTTATACTTCCCTCCTCTGTATTGGTTTTAGCACAGAGCAGCCTCTTCGCTGTTCCTGGCCCCTCCCTCCTATCGAGTGTCCCCTCAGCCAGCAGATTCCTATGGGGGCACTGGAGCCCCCTTTCCTTTTGATAGGATAACTATATTTCAAGTAGAAGCCGGGTGTTGCGACTTGGCGGCTCAAAGTGCTCTATCCTCCCGATCCAGCCCTTCTGCCACAGAAGTAGGACGATCAAAAAAGTGGACCTCACCCAGCGCAAGTATTTTTGGAAAAAATATTCTTTAATGAATTAAAAAAAAACAAAAAAAAACGAAGCAGTAAAGTTTGCCCTAATTTTTTTTGTATGATGTGAAAGATGTTACACCGAGAGAATCGTGATCTTTATTCTCAGCAAAAAGATTTATGATTCTAATTTTAGCCAGAATCTTGCAGCTCTAGCCGGGCGCGATAAATTCAAGTGACAATCATGTGATCTACAGAGCCCGGTGCTGTGTGATGTCATATTACAGTGATTTAATATAGAGCACAGTGCTGTGTGATGTCATATATAATGAGCACTGTGCTGTGTGATGTCATATATAATGAGCACAGTGCTGTGTGATGTCATATATAATGAGCACAGTGCTGAGTGATGTCATATATAATGAGCACTGTGTGATGTCATATGACTGTGATGTCATATATAATGAGCACCATGGTGTGTGATGTCATATATAATGAGCAGAGTGTTGTGTGAGGTCATATATATATATATATATATATATATATATATATATATATATATATATATATATATATAGAGCACTGTGCTGTGTGATGTCATATATATTGAGCACTGTGCTGTGTGATGTCATATATAATGAGCAGCGTGTTGTGTGATGTCATATATATATATATAGTTCACTGTGCTGTGTGATGTCATATATATTGACCACTGTGCTGTGTGATGTCATATATAATGAGCACTGTGCTGTGTGATGTCATATATATATATATATATATAATGAGCACTGTGCTGTGTGATGTCATATATAATGAGCACTGTGCTGTGTGATGTCATATAGCGGCGATGTCATATATAATGAGCACTGTGCTGTGTGATGTCATATATAATGAGCACTGTGCTGTGTGATGTCATATATAATGAGCACTGTGCTGTGTGATGTCATATAGCGGCGATGTCATATATAATGAGCACTGTGCTGTGTGATGTCATATATAATGAGCAGAGTGCTGAGTGATGTCATAGAGATGATGTAATGTATAATGAGCACAGTACTGTGTGATGTCATATATAATGAGCACTGTGCTGTGTGATGTCATAGCGATGATGTAATGTATAATGAGCACAGTACTGTGTGATGTCATATATAATGAGCACTGTGCTGTGTGATGTCATATATAATGAGCACTGTGCTGTGTGATGTCATAGCGATGATGTAATGTATAATGAGCACAGTACTGTGTGATGTCATATATAATGAGCAGAGTGCTGTGTGATGTCATAGCGGTGATGTCATATATAATGAGCAGAGTGCTGTGTGATGTCATAGCGATGATGTAATGTATAATGAGCACAGTACTGTGTGATGTCATATATATCGAGCAGAGTGCTGTGTGATGTCATAGTGGTGATGTCATATATATCGAGCAGAGTGCTGTGTGATGTCATAGTGGTGATGTCATATATATCGAGCAGAGTGCTGTGTGATGATGTATGGGGTAATGATGTCATATTTGAAGTGTGGATATATGGAATGGGATGTGACTTCTCTCCTCTGACGGATGATTCTTTCTTGCAGTGATCACATGGAGAACATCTGTGGCTATCTCATGAAATACACCAATTTGGTGACTGGCTGGCAGTTCCGGTAAGTTCCAGCAGCGGGCGCTCTTCTCATAGATTTCCAGTCCCTTCCTACCGAGTAATGGGAGGGGGGGGATTATTAGAATGGGATGTTTGGTTCTGGGTGGCACTACAGGCCCCAGCGAGGTGTGCAGTATGTTCAGATCTCCTGTAGGGTATCCTCAGGGCTATTGATAAGGCAGTACAGTCAGCCCTCCTGTACTGGGTCCGGCACTTGCTGAGATGGAGGGCCGGCTGTACTTGTCTTGTTGTGAACACAGATGGAAGTGGCGCATGTGGAAGAACCAATCCCCCTGCAGCGCTGCCAACTTCTCCTCCTCCTCCTTCACCCTCCGGCTGCACTGCAGGGGGATTGGTTCTCGCACATGTGCCTCTTCCATCTGATGAAAGGTGACCTATGACCAGGTATGCAGAGCTCTGTATCAATCAGCACGGGGGCGGAGTTTTGAAGCACACCGAGGATTCTGGGTATTACACGTCATGACTCCGGAGTTCAGGAATGTCCGATATTCAGAATGTTTTCCCCGGAAAGGCGGCTCCTCCTTCTTGTGGAAGTTTTCAGTATCCGAGCGCTGCGATCAGATCTGATCTTCTGTCACTAATATATGCACTGCGATCGTAATATAACGAGACCGGTGCTTTGTGATGTCATCAATGATGTAATATAACGAGACCGGTGCTTTGTGATGTCATCAATGATGTAATATAACGAGACCGGTGCTGTGTGATGTCATTAATGATGTAATATAACAATCCCGGTGTTGTGTGATGTCATCAATGTTGTAATATAACGAGACCGGTGCTCTGTGATGTCATCAATGATGTAATATAACGAGACCGGTGCTGTGTGATGTCATCAATGATGTAATATAACCAGACCGGTGCTGTGTGATGTCATCAATGATGTAATATAACCAGACCGGTGCTGTGTGATGTCATCAATGATGTAATATAACGAGACCGGTGCTGTGTGATGTCATCAATGATGTAATATAACCAGACCGGTGCTGTGTGATGTCATCAATGATGTAATATAACGAGACCGGTGCTGTGTGAGGTCATCAATGATGTAATATAACGAGACCGGTGCTGTGTGATGTCATCAATGATGTAATATAACGAGACCGGTGCTGTGTGATGTCATCAATGATGTAATATAACGAGACCGGTGCTGTGTGATGTCATCAATGATGTAATATAACTAGACCGGTGCTGTGTGATGTCATCAATGATGTAATATAACCAGACCGGTGCTGTGTGATGTCATCAATGATGTAATATAACCAGACCGGTGCTGTGTGATGTCATCAATGATGTAATATAACCAGACCGGTGCTGTGTGATGTCATCAATGATGTAATATAACGAGACTGGTGCTGTGTGATGTCATCAATGGTGTAATATAACGAGACTGGTGCTGTGTGATGTCATCAATGGTGTAATATAACGAGACCGGTGCTGTGTGATGTCATCAATGGTGTAATATAACGAGACCGGTGCTGTGTGATGTCATCAATGGTGTAATATAACGAGACTG
>JBBDGP010005784.1:0-46520 GCA_037952835.1 Lithobates septentrionalis | reverse complement strand
ACACGCGTATTTTGAGTTTTTAGGACATTTACAAGAGATTTTGGTTGGAAAGGTTTCCAATTTGCACCATTCAAACCTTTTGTTTCTAAATTCAGGTCGATTGTTCGCTATATTGCTGACTGTGTTGGATTGTGGTTAATCCATAAGTCACCTGCTGCTTTTCAAAGAGAGTTTTGACTTTCACCACATTCACCTGGATTTTTGACCGGGTCATCTTTTTCGATGCATCCAGTTCTGATCCAGACGTATTTCAGGCTTCGGGACATCTTTGTCTGAACTCTTCTCCACACCAGGGGACTCTTCAACTACGGTCTCCCTCTTCTGAAGCTTTAACCTTGGCTCTAGTTTGTGTTTTACTAGAGACCTAACATTTTTGCATGCAGATAATACATATGTTCTGGTGTTACTAGGTTGGTGGCCTTTATGTGACACATCAAAAATAATTACAGGAGTCCTTCAGGAGGAATGACAATTTCTGGTCTCATCTCGCCATGGTATTTTCTCAAACACTTGGGACAGTGATAATTCTTGAGAGTGTTCTGGAAAATAAATGAAACCGCATTAAATAGTGTTTGGAACCCTAAAAAAGGGAACCCCCCTTTCTCCCAATTTCCCCTCACTCATCCCACAGACTATCCAATCCACAACAGCATTACCCACAAAAAAGAGTTTAATCCACCCCTATTTCTGAGGAGTAGTACAGCCATCCTGCCCATGTATATTTACATTTATTCTGTTGGTCTTTGACCATATGTATCTATCTCTCTGCTTCCATTATTTTTCCTACCTCCCTTTTCCAATCCATTATAGTGGGACATCCAGACTGTTTCCAAAATCTAGGTATCAGCAAATAGAGAAACACATATATGAGAGTACCCGAAGCTGCACAACCCAAAATAAGTTCCAAAGAATATAGGTTTCCCCAGGGTTTTTTTTTTTAGCAACAAAACATTAATATTAATAGAGTAGATCAAAAATGGAAGGTATATTCAAAGGTGCAATAGATTTATTAAAAAAAAATATACAGACTCTGGTTCAGGTAAACAAACAACAACATATTACATTACTCATGGCAAAGATGCCCCCAGGAGAATATAATTTGACAATTGCATATACCCCATTAATAACATTGTTATCCACATAAATACCCCAATGCATTTCGACCAATTCTGGTCTTCTTCAGGGGGATTTAGATTCTAGGGAAATATATCAAAAGAAGTATTATTAAATTGGAAATTTGGTCAGTATACAGAACATCATTGTACCATTTCATAATGTACAGAAAAATGTCTCCCCATATATAGGGAGGTGTATTTACCATTAAGCGAATGACATGATGGAGATGCATCACACAAACCAGATTTGTTAAAAGCATCCGAATTCAAGGATCCAAGCACTAGGCAGGTGAAGCGCTTGGAATACACAAGACTGGCTGATAATCGGTGCCTTGCCCCCCGTCCTCCCTTCCAGGACCAAGCGTGTGGCCCCTTGAAAGTCCGATGGACTGTGGGTCCGCCTGGAGAGCGCGGAGGGAATATACATGGTCATTGAGATCCTTGAATTCGGATGCTTTTAACAAATCTGGTTTGTGTGATGCATCTCCATCATGTCATTCACTTAATGGTAAATACACCTCCCTATATATGGGGAGACATTTTTCTGTACATTTTGAAATGGTACAATGATCTGTATACTGACCAAATTTCCAATTTAATTATACTTCTTTTGATATATTTCCCTAGAATCTAAAACTCCCTGAAGAAGACCAGAATGGGTCGAAATGCATTGGGGTATTTATGTGGATAACAACGTTATTAATGGGGTATATGCAATTGTCAAATTAAATTCTCCTAGGGGCATCTTTGCCATGAGTAATGTAATATGTTGTTTGTTTACCTGAACCGGAGTCTGTATATTTTTTTAATAAATCTATTGCACCTTTGAATATACCTTCCATTTTTGATCTACTGTATTAATATTAATGTTTTGCTGCTAAAAAAAAACCCTGGGGAAACCTTCTATATTCTTTAAATCTAGGTATCAGTTTCTTTGCTGGATTTAGCAAATGGGGAGTAACTCTTCTCTTATAAAACCCAGCAGATGACGGCATCCCATGAAAAAGAAAATGTAATGGGGAGAATTCTATAGGTCTAAGTGTCATTTTCTTAACCCAAGGGGATATCTCCTCCCAGAAAACTTTAATCTTCAGGCAATGCCACCATAAATGCAGAAATTAACTCCTTTGGTTACATCCCCTCCAGCAGTTAACAGATATTTGCCCCTCTTAATGGAGCCCTTGGCTAAAGAAAAAATAAGATCCCATCAAGACATAAATGGTATTCTCTGGTCACACCGGCCTCATTCTATCTCTCTATTCTCAGATGATGTGATCCTCTTCCTGTCAAAACCAAACATTTCTCTTCCCGCTGTACATAACATACTGAACCACTTCAACAAAATGGCTTAAAAAAAAAAAAAAAAAAAAAATGCAACCAAATCCAACAACACTCGCCCTCAATATAGACGCGGACCTCAACCACTTGCCACCCGCCATATAACGGAATGATGGCGGCAAAGTGGTTGTGATATCCTGATCGGACGTCATATGACGTGATCAGGATAACAGAGCCGGCGCGCGACGATCGGAGGCGCTGGGTGTCAGACGGACACACCGTAACTCCGATCGTGGTATGAAGCCTCTGACAGAAACTTCTTACCACGTGATCAACTGTGACCAATCACAGCTGATCATCACGTGAACCAGGAAGTCCCGGTAAACGGCTTTCCTCGGTTCACGCTGACGGGGAGAGCCGATGGGCAACTCTCGCTGTCGGGGGGGGGGGGGGGGGTCTGTGCTGATAATCAGCACATTGATTATCAGCACAGCACCCAATCAGTGCCCAACACCTACCAGCCTGTCCCCTAAAAAATCCCAATCAATGCCCACAGCAGTGCCCAAAAAAGTGCCAATCAGTGCCCTATCAGTAACGCCTGTCAGTAGCTCTTTATCAATGCTGCCTATCCAGTGCCCATCAGTTTTTTTTCTTTAAATTGTCGGTCTTTTTTCGTTTATAGCGCAAAAAAAAAAAAAAAAAAAAAAAAAACTGCAGAGGTGATCAAATACCACCAAAAGAAATCTCTATTTGTGGGATGAAAATGATAAAAACGTAGTTTGTGTAGAGTGTTGCACGACTGCGCAATTGTCATTCAAAGTGCGACAGCCCTGAAAGCTCCTGGGCAGGAAGGGGGGTGGAAATGGTTAAACAAAAATGTATCCTCACAATTTCGACACCCATGGTCTGGCAAACCCATATAATATCTAGGCAAACATCAGACAACCCCCCACTTCCAAATTATTTAAAACAAATTTTTTACCCCTCATTTCCTCCATCCAGTCTGAACTAAATAGACTAAAACCTTTCCATCTGTCATGGCAGACAAAAAAAAAACAAGATCCTCCTAATCCTCTTTACTGAAGCATAACAAAGTTGGGAGGAATGGGGCTCCATACAGGCAGCATATTTCACCAAAACTAAATTTTGGTTCCATTCACACTCATTAAGCACTTACCGACCGGCTCCTGTATATATACGTCGGCACTTTAAAGATGGATATCTCGGGAACGGCAGCAGCTGCTGCCACAACCTAGGTATCCAGCTTTTCAGTGAGCAGTCCTGTTTACGATAATGGTGGTCTCTGCGGCGGATTCACTGCAAGATCACCGTTATCGGCGGCAGGAGAGAAGCCCCCCCCTCCTGCGCTGTCGGTAGCGGCGGACGGCGAGGGCTTTCACACTGGTGCGGTGCGCTGGCAGGATGGGAAAAAAAGTCGTGCTAGCCGCATCTTTGGAGCAGTGTGTATACCGCTCCTCCACCGCTTCTGCCCATTGAAAGCAATGGGGCAGCACAGCTATACCGCCGGCAAAGCGCCTCTGCACAGGTTTTTAACCCTTTCTCGGCCGCTAGCAGGGAGGTAAAACCGCCCACGCTAGTGGCCAAATACCACTGCTAAAATGACGATAAAGCACCGCTAAAAATAGCGGCGCTTTACCACCGATGCCGCCCCCGCCCCAGTGTGAAAGTCGCCTTACAAGGGATGTTTACATTCCATGTAATAGGAATAAGAGTGATCCAATTTTTTCTTTTAAAAAAACAGTTTTAAAATCAATAAAAGTAAAATAAATAAGAAAAAAAAATATTTTTTTTAAAGCACTCCTTCCCGACGTGCTCATGCGCAGAAGTGAATGCATACGCGAGTAGCGCCGCATATGAAAACAGTGTATAAACCACACGTGAGGTATCACCGCGATCATCAGAGCGAGAGCAATAATTCTATCCCTAGACCTCCTCTGTAACTCAAAACACGCAACCTGTAGAATTTTTTAAACGTCACCTATGGAGATTTTTAAGGGTAAACGTTTGACGCCATTCCATAAGCGGGCACAATTTTGAAGCGTGACATGTTGGGTATCAATTAATCAGTGTAACATTATTTTTCACAATATAAAAAAAAATGTTGCTAACTTTACTGTTGTCTTATTTTTTAATTCAAAAAAGTGAATTTTTTCCCAAAAAAATGTGTGTTTGTAAGACCGCTGCGCAAATACGGTGTGACAAAAATAGGGATGCACCGAAATTTCGGCCACCGAAACATATCAGCCGAAAATGGACCTTTCGGCAAAAAGCCGAAAGAGGATTTTTGCCGATACTGGTGCCCAAAATGGGGCGGGGCTCCACCCCCACCCCTGGTGCCGCCTATCAGGGGGGCTTCCTATATCACTGAAAGAGAGGAGAGCCGCCGCCTGTTTGATTACAGCGCCGGGAACATCACAGCTTTCATTTCAATAGCTGTGTGATCCCCGCTGCGCGTCGTCACATACAGCCCCTCCCCCTTGTCCGGGCCCTTTTATAGACAGATCACCCATCCAATCCTGTGATCTGTCTATCAAAGTTCCCTGGACAAGGGGGAGGGGCTGTATGTGACGGCGCGCAGCAGGGAACACACAGCTATTGAAATGAAATCTCTGATGTTCCCGGCGCTGTAATCAAACAGGCGGCGGCTCTCCTCTCCCTTCACTGGCTGCAATGGGGACACTGGCTGGCTGCATCTGACAGGCACTGGTGAGGCTGCATTGATCTCCTGTACCATGTCCCCAGTCTCTGACCTCCTCCTGTACCATGTCCCCAGTCTCTGACCGCCTCCTGTACCATGTCCCCAGTCTCTGACCGCCTCCTGTACCATGTCCCCAGTCTCTGACCGCCTCCTGTACCATGTCCCCAGTCTCTGACCGCCTCCTGTACCATGTCCGCAGTCTCTGACCGCCTCCTGTACCATGTCCGCAGTCTCTGACCGCCTCCTGTACCATGTCCGCAGTCTCTGACCGCCTCCTGTACCATGTCCGCAGTCTCTGACCGCCTCCTGTACCATGTCCGCAGTCTCTGACCGCCTCCTGTACCATGTCCGCAGTCTCTGACCGCCTCCTGTACCATGTCCGCAGTCTCTGACCGCCTCCTGTACCATGTCCGCAGTCTCTGACCGCCTCCTGTACCATGTCCGCAGTCTCTGACCGCCTCCTGTACCATGTCCGCAGTCTCTGACCGCCTCCTGTACCATGTCCGCAGTCTCTGATCGCCTCCTGTACCATGTCCGCAGTCTCTGATCGCCTCCTGTACCATGTCCGCAGTCTCTGATCGCCTCCTGTACCATGTCCGCAGTCTCTGATCGCCTCCTGTACCATGTCCGCAGTCTCTGATCGCCTCCTGTACCATGTCCGCAGTCTCTGATCGCCTCCTGTACCATGTCCGCAGTCTCTGATCGTCTCCTGTACCATGTCCGCAGTCTCTGATCGTCTCCTGTACCATGTCCCCAGTCGCTGACCATATCCTGTATAAAAATATTTTTAAAAACAGTCACTTTCGGTATCAATTTTTGGGATCAAGGAAGATTTATTTTCGGTATCGGTTTCGGCACCAAAAAACCCATTCAGTGCATCCCTAGACAAAAAGTATTGCAATGACCGCCATTTTATTCTCTAGGGTGTTAGAAAAAAAAAAAAAAAAAGTATAATGTTTGGGGGTTCCAAGTAATTTTCTAGCAAAAAAAACCCCTTTTTTTAACTTGTAAACACCGAATCTGAAAAACAGGCTCGGTCCTTAAAGCAAAGCTCCAGTCTCCTTGGCAATTTTTTCCAAAAAGCACCCCTGTGATTATTGCTAGTTGCACAATAAAACTAGGAAACTCTTCTAAGCGTAATCCTTCTTCTTAATTTTAAATTTGCCATTGCTCACAGGATCCCGGTAGGCAGGCAGGCAGCGACCATTGACGGTGTGGGCATCTGAAGCCTGTTCCTATTTGCTTCCAGGATTCCGGGCAGCTGTCTCACACCTACGCAGTGATGACACCTCGCGGCGTACTGTGTTGTTTACAGGTTCCCATAACAATGGCAGCGTCACCGGAATTTCCCGCCCCGTTGTTATGGCAACCTGTCAATCAACACAAACGTCCTGTCTCGTTAATACCACGAGATTTTATTATTAGGTGTCCCTAGGACTTCTGGGATAGATGACAGCAATATCCCAAGAGGGATATTGATAAATTCGCCTAGGAGGACGGGACAGGAAGTGTGGACTGCACAGAGACAAATAAGGTATTTCGAAATAAAAATAAAATATTGCCGTTAGACTGTTCTGGGGGTGGGCATTATCGTGCAATGAACATGAAAAAATGGGTGGAACTCCACTTTAAGTGGTTAAACCATTGGGCATCTATAGAGAAAGACTGGATAACACCCAATTCCTTAAACTCCACACTTCTAGCTAATTCTTTCTCAAATACACTTTTCAAAGCCAAACACCCCCATTATCCAACTGGCAATGGACAAATAGAAGCTAATTTGTACCTCTATGGAAAAAACACAGCAGACCTAACAGACATCCCTACCCCCCCCCTTGGCATCTATTTGAATCCATATAACAGACCTCTTGACAAATACTTGGGAACAAAAAGGGAATTACTCTAGTTATAGACCTCCTTCACAATGGAAAAAATATCCCTTTTAATACTCTAAGTCAGAAAGACTCAATACTACTATCGGATCAATATACCTACACAGGGCTTTTTTTTTCAGAATAGGTGCAGGAACTCCCTCCTTCCGAGTCACCTCTTGTGTCCGCCTCCGAGCACCATTCCTTGGTCCCACCCCCTACCCACCTCCGAGCACCATTCCTTGGTCCCACCTCCGAGCACCAGCTCTTAGTTCCACTCCCTACCCACCTCCGAGCACCATTCCTTGGTCCCACCTCCGAGCACTAGCTCTTAGTTCCACTCCCTACCCACCTCTGAGCACCATTTCTTGGTCCCACCTCCAAGCACCATTCCTTGGTCCCACCTCCGAGCACCAGCTCTTAGTTCCACTCCCTACCCACCTCCGAGCACCATTCCTTGGTCCCACCTCCGAGCACCATTCCTTGGTTCCACTACCTACCAAACTCCGAGCACCATTCCTTGGTTCCACCTCCGAGAACCATTCCTTGGTTCCACTTCCTACCCACCTCCGAGCACCATTCTTTGGTTCCACTCCCTACCCACCTCCGAGCACCATTCTTTGGTTCCACCTCTCAGTAATGGATACAGAACCAAGTATCAATTTGCGGTGCTAAGTAATTTGTATGTAATTTGTTAATGATGGGAATTAAAATAGATCCCCTTTAGCCAGCAACAATGGAGCACCCCCAGCAACAATAGACTCTGAACAGCTAGCAACAATAGACCTCTCCCTCAACAGTAGATGTCTTCCAGAAACAATAGTCTCCCAGTAGCATAAGAGCCCCCCAGCAGCAATAGATCCCCCACCAGCCACAAACTGACTTCACCAGCAACAATAGACTTCCCCCCTGTAAAAATAGATCCCCTCCAGCAACAATAGATCCCCTCCAGCAGCCAGCATAAATAGACCCTCCAGTAAACCCCAGCACCCCTTGCCATTACATACATTTAGAGCTGGAGGTGCCGGAACTGCGTTCCCCCGCGTTCCTGCTGAAAAAAAGCCCTGTACTTACATGAGGATAGCTACATTTGGAAAAGGACTGTTAAATATAATCATTGTTACAGAAGATCCACCACATATTGGGAAACGGCTCAAAAAAAAAAAAATACTCCTTAGATGGTACTATACGCCTTTCATTACTGCAAAAATTCTCCCAAACCAGCTCAAATGAATGATGGCGCGGATGTGGAAAGGTGGGCACTTAGCTACATATGCTCTGAGAATGTCCTAAATCTCAGTAGTTTTTGGAGAGCAGTCTGCCACCTAATATCTAAAACTACAGGTACCATAAATTTCGGCAATGCAAAACTGGCCATCCTGAGTCTTCATGTTGACCAAAACCCACCAACCCTTAGACCAATGGTTACAAATCCAAATGGCAGCTAAGATTGATGGTCGCTAGAAAGTGGAAGTCCGACCGATCCCCGAATATTAGTGAGGATGTAAAAAAAAAAAAAAAAAAAAAAGTTGATGAAGCCTGAAACATGAACAAATTTATGGCCTATACAGATGGAAATATCCCCCACTTCTACGAACAGCGGGACCCCCGAATCCTTCTCTGGCAAATTCAATGAATATACAAGATTTTTACAATTTCCTGTATGTTTTGTACCACCTCCGATAATGAGATAGAGTCTCTAGTTATTTGTTACTGTATTACTGCGTTCTACTATATTAAGTACATACATTTAGGTTTTTGGACCACTCCTGCGCTTTAACCACTTCCATACCGGGCCTATTCTGGCACTTTTCTCCTACATGTAAAATCATAATTTTTTTGATAGAAAATTACTCAGAACCCCCAAACATTATATATTTTAGCAGAGACCCTAGAGAATAAAATGGTTTCATGAATTAAAAAACAAAACCGTAAAGTTATCCCAATTTTTTTGTATAATGTGAAAGATGTTATGTCGAGTAAATAGATACCAAACGTGTCACGCTTTAAAATTGCGTACAATCATGGAATGGCGCCAAACTTCGGTACTTAAAAATCTCCATAGGCAACGTTTTAAATTTTATTACAGGTTACCAGATAAGCATTACAGGGGAGGTCTAGTGCTAGAATTGTCGCTCCTGCTCTAACGCACACGACGATACCTCACGTGTGGTTTGAATGTCATTTACATATGTGGGCGGGACTAATGTGAGTATTCGCTTCTAAGCGCGAGCTACCGGGGACAGGGGCGTTTAAAAAGAAAAAATAAATAATAATAATAATTTTTTTGATCACTTATTCTTATTACAAGGAATGTAATGTAATTGTGACAGGTCCTCTTTATGGAGAGATGTGGGGTCCCCCACATCTCTTCTCCAGGCTGGAAAGCATGAGATCGAGAAAAACAAATTCACCGATCTCATGCTTACCAGCTGTGATGGCGGCTTTGTTTACATCTGCGGCCTGGACGTGACGTCATAACGTCGCGCCCGGGCCTCCGATGGTCATAGAGATGACTGGTGACCATCTGGTCACCAGAAATCTCTAGGGTCGTCACCTGGCACCGGCCGATTCTTTCTCCGGGTCCCCGATGGCACTGGAGAGCCCGAAGAAGCACCGGATGGCGGCAGGAGTGGGAAGTCCCCTCCCGTCGCCTGTAAGAACGATCAAGTGGTGGAACTGCCGCTATGATCGTTCTTGCTGTGCACAGAATCGCCGGCAGAAAATAAATGATATCTGAGTGAAGCATGCAGCTGCCCCCATCATTCAGATACACCCCCGAAAGTCCAGGACGTCATATGATGTACTGCGGGTGGGAAGTGGTTAATAACATGCTGAAAATAATTACCCACTAAGCGCCTTTTTGTATACTACACTCTGCAGAGATCTGCCAACATTTTTATTTTTTTTTTTTAAAGTCAGCAGCTACAAATACTGCAGCTGCTGACTTTTAAAATAAGGACACTTACCTGTCCAGGGCGCCCGTGATGTCGGCACCCGAAGCCGACCCATCCCTCGGATGCTGCCGCCATCTTCAGTAAGGGAATCAGGAAATGAAGCCTTGTGGCCTCACCCCCTGGTTCCCTACTGCGCATGCGCGAGTCGCGCTGCGTAATCAAATTGGTCCCTGCTGTCTTCTGGGACCCGTGTGTCTCCCAGAAGTCAGCGCGGGGGGGGGGGGGGGGGGTTCAGGGGGAGGGACGGTAACCCTATGCCTGGAAGTGGGAGCACATACCTGTATTATACAGGTATCTGCACCCCCCCTCGGCTTTTAGTTATTCTAAATGTCCGTTTCAAGATAATTCTACTTACACATTAGATGGTTATATGTCTTTTTTCTTACATGAATGATGATTGCTTTGTACTCTTAGCATTGTGGATTGCATTTTGAAAACAGTTTCAATAAAAAAAGTTATTTCCAAAATATATATATATATCTTCTGCTTGTAAAGTCTGTATGGAAGGTTGACTTTAATGCTACTTTTTTCTTTTTTTGCTGGATTTTATGGCCAATTTCTATCAGGAAGCTCCAGTAGAGTTTTTGTGAGTAAATACAATAGATTGGTGTAGACGAGGCCTCGGTGTGTTTTCTATTTGTTGCCATGGACAATAATGTAACACGGATTTTTACCAAATCACACAAAAGAAGAAAGCCGGATTATTGAAATGCAACTCACTATTCTCTAACCCAATGTACTTCTGTGAAGAGCTTCATTAGATTACAGGGGTAACTATGAGCTTTTAGGGCTCATTCTTATGTGTTCGGAGCATTTGACAGGCACTGCGGAGGTGTATTGTAGTGCATGTAAAGACTGAGGTTTCTTTTTTACCTTCATTCATTCTATGCATTAAGGTAAAAAACCTTCAGTGTGCAGCTCCCCCCTCACCCCGCCCATAATACTTACCCAATCCCAATCTGGATCCAGCGATGTGCACGAGACACGAGTCTCACCCGGGTCTCTCCCTCCTGACTGGCTAAGATGCCATTGGCTCCTTCTGCTGTCAATCACAGCCAGTGAGGCGTGAGCGGGGGATGGGCCTGAGCCACGCTCCCTGTGTCTTATGGACACCAAGAGCCGGTGTCTTGCCCAAAAAGTTCCCCGGCGGATAAGGACCCCCCTGTACTGCGCAGGCGCAACCGAGCCGCCGAAAATACACAGCTTACAGTCAGCTATACACCGCGCCTGCGCAATGAAAACACCACAGTCTAACAGACGCTCCCGATATTACCAGATAATGCCCCACGCTCCCGAGGCTCGTGCTACTCTGCAAGGGGCGTGTTTAAGGGCGGGTTTTGCAAACAGCTCTGCCCATTAATTTAATATTCGGCCTCTTCTGTGGCATCCGCCCCTTACCGCGATATGACAGTAATAGACCCGCCCCTCACCGCCATATGACAGTAATAGACCCGCCCCTCACCGCCATATGACAGTAATAGACCCGCCCCTCACCGCCATATGACAGTAATAGACCCGCCCCTCACCGCCATATGACAGTAATAGACCCGCCCCTCACCGCCATATGACAGTAATAGACCCGCCCCTCACCGCCATATGACAGTAATAGACCCGCCCCTCACCGCCAGATAACAGTAATAGACCCGCCCCTCACCGCCAGATAACAGTAATAGATCCGCCCCTTACCGCCAGATAACAGTAATAGACCCGCCCCTTACCGCCATATGACAGTAATAGACCCGCCCCTTACCGCCATATGAAAATAAAAGACCCGCCCCTTACCACCATATGAAAGTAAAAGACCCGCCCCTTACCACCATATGAAAGTAATAGACCCGCCCCTTACCGCCATATGACAGTAATAGACCCGCCCCTTACCACCATATGAAAGTAAAAGACCCGCCCCTTACCACCATATGAAAGTAAAAGACCCGCCCCTTACCACCATATGAAAGTAAAAGACCCGCCCCTTACCACCATATGACAGTAATAGATCCGCCCCTTACCACCATATGAAAGTAAAAGACCCGCCCCTTACCGCCATATGAAAGTAAAAGACCCGCCCCTTACCGCCATATGAAAGTAAAAGACCCGCCCCTTACCACCATATGAAAGTAAAAGACCCGCCCCTTACCACCATATGACAGTAATAGATCCGCCCCTTACCACCATATGAAAGTAAAAGACCCGCCCCTTACCACCATATGAAAGTAAAAGACCCGCCCCTTACCACCATATGAAAGTAAAAGACCCGCCCCTTACCACCATATGAAAGTAAAAGACCCGCCCCTTACCACCATATGAAAGTAAAAGACCCGCCCCTTACCACCATATGAAAGTAAAAGACCCGCCCCTTACCGCCATATGAAAGTAAAAGACCCGCCCCTTACCACCATATGACAGTAATAGATCCGCCCCTTACCACCATATGAAAGTAAAAGACCCGCCCCTTACCGCCATATGAAAGTAAAAGACCCGCCCCTTACCGCCATATGAAAGTAAAAGACCCGCCCCTTACCACCATATGAAAGTAAAAGACCCGCCCCTTACCACCATATGACAGTAATAGATCCGCCCCTTACCACCATATGAAAGTAAAAGACCCGCCCCTTACCGCCATATGAAAGTAAAAGACCCGCCCCTTACCGCCATATGAAAGTAAAAGACCCGCCCCTTACCACCATATGAAAGTAAAAGACCCGCCCCTTACCACCATATGACAGTAATAGATCCGCCCCTTACCACCATATGAAAGTAAAAGACCCGCCCCTTACCACCATATGAAAGTAAAAGACCCGCCCCTTACCACCATATGAAAGTAAAAGACCCGCCCCTTACCACCATATGACAGTAATAGATCCGCCCCTTACCACCATATGAAAGTAAAAGACCCGCCCCTTACCACCATATGAAAGTAAAAGACCCACTGTCAAAATGTAAAAAGTTAGCAGCTACAAAAACTGGAGCTGCTGACTTTCAATATTAGGGCACTTACCTGTCCAGACATCCAGTGGTGTCCTCACCCGAGCCAATTATTCAATCGGCTATCGAGTGCCTGGCCCCGCCATCTTTACTGAGGGGAAACCGCCATTGAAGCCTTGCGGCTTTCACAGCCGGTTTCCTACCGCGTATGTGCGAAGCGCGTTGCGCTTTGTGAACGGGCCACAGTCTTCTTGGACCTGTGAAGTGTTCCAGAAGACTGTGGGGGGAAGATGGAGGCCCCGACCTGAGCCAGAAGTGGGAGCGGGCACCTGTCAAAAAAAAAAAAAAAAAAAAACAACACACAACAAACAGGTACCTGCTCCCTCCAAGAAGCTGCCAAACGTGGCAGCAGAGGGGGCAAAAGAACTGCTCCCTCCTCTCTCATAACATTTATGTTGACTGACCTGCATAAGAAAGATGTATAAACTTACCTATTTTCAACCCACTCAGGTCTTCTGTGTCAGTCAGTGGTGGCAGCTGCAGGGGAGAGGAGGGAGCACAAACAACGGATGGGGCATGGAAGCCTATGGGTGATGTCACCACTCCCAGCCGTTGTGGAGCGCTCCATCCTCTCCCCTGCAGCTGCTGCTGACTGACAAAGGGGAGCCGCATTATGGGACCGGTCCTGAAAATAGACAAGTAATAGTATATAGATCAGTATATAGATCTTTATTACACAGGGTGGTCAGTGAAGGTGTTAGGAGGGGGGAGGGGACACTTATAAGGCGGAATCTCCTTCTCCTTCTTCTTGTAACTTTGGATAGTAAAATGTTTTTTTTCTGCCAGTAAATCCCGAATACAGCCCACTTCGTATATATGTGTGTGTGTATATATATTTATATATCTCTCTCTCTATATAGAGGTGTATATAGTCGGTGGGTCTCTAGTATACAGACTCATCACAAATGAGATATATATATATATATATATATAGAGAGGAGTATATAGTCGGTGGGTCTCTAGTATACAGACTCATCACACATGATATATATATATAGAGGTCTATATAGTCGGTGGGTCTCTAGTATACAGACTCATCACACATGATATATATATATAGAGGTCTATATAGTCGGTGGGTCTCTAGTATACAGACTCATCACACATGATATATATTAGTATAGAAGTCCCGGAAGTGAACAGGAAGTTCTCTCCACAGTCCGTCACTGTCCTCCCCCCTCTGCACACCATACAATGATATACAATGATAAACCTCCATGACTTCCCAGCCCCACTCATCATCCCCCATCCACCCGACACAAGCGCCTCCACCTCCCGCTCGCTCCCGGAACTCCTCTCTCTCCCTCCTCCTTCCGTTTACCAGCTGCTATGGCGACCGATGCAGAATCTGGACTACGTCACTTCCTGCGTGGCTCCGTCACTCACACGGCTGACGGTGGGGGCTTTTACCGCGCATGCGCCACTTTACTGGCCTAAATCGCGCATGCGTGTGAGACATCCGCAGTCCAGAAAGATTGTGGTCACACGAGCGGGCGGGGAGATGGTTGGGACATCAGCACCAGCCCCGCCCACCCCACCCCTCTAACACGCCCCGAATCGCGCATGCGCAAAGCTTATGTTGGAAAACATTTATGGACTCAAGCGGGCGGTCAGAGAAGGAGAGTTGGTGGGAGGAGATAAAGGGAAGCTTGGAGAGGGGGGCGGGTCCTCCGTGCATAGCACTGTCTCTATACCTTGTTCTCCCATCAAACCCAGCAACTGTGCCCATCAAACCCTGCCACTGTGCCCATCAAACGCTGCCACTGTGCCCACCCATCAAATCCTGCAACTGTGCCCATCAAACGCTGCAACTGTGCCCATCAAATGCTGCCACTGTGCCCACCCATCAAATCCTGCAACTGTGCCCATCTGCCACTGTGCCCATCAAACGCTGCAACTGTGCCTGTCAAATGCAGCCACTTGTGCCCATCATATGCAACCACTTGTGCCAATCAAATGCAGCTATTTGTACCCGTCAAATGCAGCCACTGTGCCCATCATATGCAACCACTTGTGCCAATCAAATGCAGCTATTTGTACCCGTCAAATGCAGCCACTGTGCCCATCATATGCAGCCACTTGTGCCTGTCATACGCAGCCATTTGTACCCATTATATGCAGCCAGGCATGTCCCCCGGCTCGGCTGTCACTTTACTAACCCCCCCCCGCGTGGCTGGTCTTGCGGCACTTACCAAGTGACGGGGCTTCCTCCTCCTCTTCTGTAGCGGCGGCTGTGGCTTCTGTGTCAGAAAGAAAGAGAAAGAAAGAAAAAGAAAGAGGGAGAGAAAGAGAGAAAGAAAGAGGGATGGAGGGACAGCAGGCCCAGATCCTACACCACAATAGAAATGTGTATTCCAGAAAGTTTAACAATCAGCGATAAAGCTACTCCAAACACCTGGTGTTAGCGCTTCAATCATCCCGGCACCATGGTTGTTATGGTGTCAGGATGATTGAAGTGCATTATTTATATTATTACATTGTAATATAGAATGAAATTATTCAAGTCACCATAATGCAGAATCAGTGGAAGCCCTGAGCGTGTCAACTGCCACCAGATGCCATCAGGTGTCCCCAGCAGAATCCCTCCTTACATCAGGCATTACCAGCGGAGCCCCTCCTTACATCAGGCATTGCCAGCGGAGTCCTCCTTTACATCAGACATCCCCCAATGGTGCCCCCCCTTTCCTTACATCAGGCATTCCCAGCAGTGGAGACTAGGGATGAGCTTCATATTCGAGTCGAACCCATGTTCGACTCGAACATTGTGTGTTCGGCCGTTCGCCGTATTACGAACGATATGGGCCATTCGCACCAAATTTGAGTGGCACGTCACAGCCCGGCATCGCAGTGCATTGCTGGCTGATGATTGGCCAAGCATGCACTATGACCCGCATGCTTGGCCAATTACAGCGCCGTCTGTACAGAGAGCCGTAATTGGCCAAAGCCAGAGTGGCTTTGGCCAATTATGGCTCAGGGGATTTAGTACACGCCCCACACTATATAAGGTTGCCTGCACGTCGGCCCTGTGTAGTGTGTTCCGGCATTGAGAGAGATAGACAGAGAGAGAGACAGTGTCATTTCATTTAAGTTAAATAGAGTAGGCAGGCGAGTCAGTTAGCTGCACTTACAGTGTATTGTGTATATATATACATCCTAGGTGTTGTGTATATATATATATATATATATATATATATATATATATATACTGTATTCAGTTTAGCTAGAACCATTCCTTTTATTCTCTTCCTATTACTGACAGGCAGGCAGGTGTTTTTACAGTATTTACAGCTACCTGAAAAAAATTGCTGGTGTTCTTCTGATCCTATTAGTCCTATTAGCTACAGTATTTACAGTTAGTGTAGTGCGTCCTCTGCACAGTGTGCACCTAAAGCTACCTGAAGAAAATTAGTGGTGTTCTTCTGATCCTATCAGTACAGTACAGCAGGCAGCTGCAGTATTTACAAGTTAGTTTAGTGCGTACTCTGCACAGTGTGCACCTACAGCTACCTGAAGAAAATTAGCGGTACTCTTCTGATCCGATTAATACCACAGGCAGGAAGCTACAGTATTTACAGTTAGTGTAGTGCGTCCTCTGCACAGTGTGCACCTAAAGCTACCAGAAGAAAATTAGTGGTGTTCTTCTGATCCGATTAATACCACAGGCAGGCAGCTACAGTATTTACAGTTAGTGTAGCGCGTCCTCTGCACAGTGTGCACCTAAAGCTTCCTGAAGAAAATTAGTGGTGTTCTTCTGATCCTATTAGTACCACAGGCAGCTGCAGTATTTACAAGTTAGTGCAGTGCGTTCTCTGCACAGTGTGCACCTAAAGCTACCTGAAGAAAATTAGTGGTGTTCTTCTGATCCTATTAGTACCACAGGCAGCTGCAGTATTTACAAGTTAGTGTAGTGTGTCCTCTGCACAGTGTGCACCTAAAGCTACCTGAAGAAATGTAGTGGTGTTCTTCTGATCTTATTAATACCACAGGCAGGCAGCTACAGTATTTACAGTTAGTGTAGTGCGTCCTCTGCACAGTGTGCACCTAAAGCTACCTGGAGACAATTGCTGTTGTTCTGCTCCTATTAATACCACAGGCAGGCAGCTACAGTATTTACAGTTAGTGTACTGTGTCCTCTGCACAGTGTGCACCTAAAGCTACCTGAATAAAATTGGTGGTGTTCTTCTGATCCTATATTAATACCACAGGCAGGCAGCTACAGTATTTACAGTTAGTGTACTGCGTCCTCTGCACAGTGTGCACCTAAAGCTACCTGAAGAAAATTAGTGGTGTTCTTCTGATCCTATTAGTACAGTACAGCAGGCAGCTGCAGTATTTACAAGTTAGTGTAATGCGTCCTCTGCACAGTGTGCACCTAAAGCTACCTGAAGAAAATTAGTGGTGTTCTTCTGATCCTATCAGTACAGTACAGCAGGCAGCTGCAGTATTTACAAGTTAGTTTAGTGCGTACTCTGCACAGTGTGCACCTAAAGCTACCTGAAGAAAATTAGTGATGTTCTTCTGATCCTATATTAATACCACAGGCAGGCAGCTACAGTATTTACAGTTAGTGTAGCGCGTCCTCTGCACAGTGTGCACCTAAAGCTTCCTGAAGAAAATTAGTGGTGTTCTTCTGATCCTATTAGTACCACAGGCAGCTGCAGTATTTACAAGTTAGTGCAGTGCGTTCTCTGCACAGTGTGCACCTAAAGCTACCTGAAGAAAATTAGTGGTGTTCTTCTGATCCTATTAGTACCACAGGCAGCTGCAGTATTTACAAGTTAGTGTAGTGTGTCCTCTGCACAGTGTGCACCTAAAGCTACCTGAAGAAATGTAGTGGTGTTCTTCTGATCTTATTAATACCACAGGCAGGCAGCTACAGTATTTACAGTTAGTGTAGTGCGTCCTCTGCACAGTGTGCACCTAAAGCTACCTGGAGACAATTGCTGTTGTTCTGCTCCTATTAATACCACAGGCAGGCAGCTACAGTATTTACAGTTAGTGTACTGTGTCCTCTGCACAGTGTGCACCTAAAGCTACCTGAATAAAATTGGTGGTGTTCTTCTGATCCTATATTAATACCACAGGCAGGCAGCTACAGTATTTACAGTTAGTGTACTGCGTCCTCTGCACAGTGTGCACCTAAAGCTACCTGAAGAAAATTAGTGGTGTTCTTCTGATCCTATTAGTACAGTACAGCAGGCAGCTGCAGTATTTACAAGTTAGTGTAATGCGTCCTCTGCACAGTGTGCACCTAAAGCTACCTGAAGAAAATTAGTGGTGTTCTTCTGATCCTATCAGTACAGTACAGCAGGCAGCTGCAGTATTTACAAGTTAGTTTAGTGCGTACTCTGCACAGTGTGCACCTAAAGCTACCTGAAGAAAATTAGTGATGTTCTTCTGATCCGATTAATACCACAGCCAGGCAGCTACTGTATTTACAGTTAGTGTAGTGTGTCCTCTGCACAGTGTGCACCTAAATCTACCTGAAGAAAATTAGTGATGTTCTTCTGATCCTATTAGTACAGTACCGCAGGCAGCTGCAGTATTTACAATTTAGTGTAGTGCGTCCCCTGCACAGTGTGCACCTACAGCTACCTGAAGAAAATTAGCGTTACTCTTCTGATCCGATGAATACCACAGACAGGAAGCTGCAGTATTTACAAGTTAGTGTAGTGTGTCCTCTGCACAGTGTGCACCTAAAGCTACCTGAAGAAATTTAGTGGTGTTCTTCTGATCCTATTAATACCACAGGCAGGCAGCTACAGTATTTACAGTTAGTGTAGTGCGTCCTCTGCACAGTGTGCACCTAAAGCTACCTGGAGACAATTGCTGTTGTTCTGCTCCTATTAATACCACAGGCAGGCAGCTACAGTATTTACAGTTAGTGTACTGTGTCCTCTGCACAGTGTGCACCTAAAGCTACCTGAATAAACTTGCTGGTGTTCTTCTGATCCTATATTAATACCACAGGCAGGCAGCTACAGTATTTACAGTTAGTGTACTGCGTCCTCTGCACAGTGTGCACCTAAAGCTACCTGAATAAAATTGGTGGTGTTCTTCTGATCCTATATTAATACCACAGGCAGGCAGCTACAGTATTTACAGTTAGTGTACTGCGTCCTCTGCAGTGTGCACCTAAAGCTACCTGAAGAAAATTGGTGGTGTTCTTCTGATCCTCTTAATACCACAGGCAGGCAGCTACTGTATTTACAGTTAGTGCAGTGCGTCCTCTGCACAGTGTGCACCTAAAGCTACCTGAAGAAAATTAGTGGCGTTCTTCTGATCCAATAATACCACAGGCAGGCAGCTACAGTATTTACAGTTAGTGTACTGTGTCCTCTGCACAGTGTGCACCTAAAGCTACCTGGAGACAATTGCTGTTGTTCTGCTCCTATTAATACCACAGGCAGGCAGCTACAGTATTTACAGTTAGTGTACTGTGTCCTCTGCAAAGTGTGCACCTAAAGCTACCTGGAGACAATTGCTGTTGTTCTGCTCCTATTAATACCACAGGCAGGCAGCTACAGTATTTACAGTTAGTGTACTGTGTCCTCTGCACAGTGTGCACCTAAAGCTACCTGAATAAAATGAATTGTGTTCTTCTGATCCTATATTAATACCACAGGCAGGCAGTTACAGTATTTACAGTTAGTGTACTGAGTCCTCTGCACAGTGTGCACCTGAAGCTACCTGAAGAAAATTAGTGGTGTTCTTCTGATCCTATTAATACCACAGGCAGGCAGCTACTGTATTTACAGTTAGTGTAGTGCATCCTCTGCATAGTGTGCACCTAAAGCTACCTGGAGACAATTGCTGTTGTTCTGCTCCTATTAATAGCACAGGCAGGTACAGTATTTACAGTTAGTGTACTGTGTCCTCTGCACAGTGTGCAACTAAAGCTACCTGAAGAAAATTAGTGGTGTTCTGATCCTATTAATACCACAGGCAGGCAGCTACTGTATTTACAGTTAGTGTAGTGTGTCCTCTGCACAGTGTGCACCTAAAGCTACCTGAAGAAAATTAGTGGCGTTCTTCTGATCCAATAATACCACAGGTAGGCAGCTACAGTATTTACAGTTAGTGTAGTGCGTCCACTGCACAGTGTGCACCTAAAGCTACCTGGAGACAATTGCTGTTGTTCTGCTCCTATTAATACCACAGGCAGGCAGCTACAGTATTTACAGTTAGTGTAGTGTGTCCTCTGCACAGTGTGCACCTAAAGCTACCTGAAGAAAATTAGTGGCGTTCTTCTGATCCAATAATACCACAGGCAGGCAGCTACAGTATTTACAGTTAGTGTAGTGTGTCCTCTGCACAGTGTTCACCTAAAGCTGCCTGAAGAAAATTAGTGGTGTTCTTCTGATCCTATTAATACCACAGGCAGGCAGCTACAGTATTTACAGTTAGTGTACTGCGTCCTCTGCACAGTGTGCACCTAAAGCTACCTGAATAGAATTGGTGGTTTTCTTCTGATCCTATATTAATACCACAGGCAGGCAGGTACAGTATTTACAGTTAGTGTACTGTGTCCTCTGCACAGTGTGCGCCTAATGCTACCTGAAGAGTGGTGTTCTTCTGATCCTATTATTACCACAGGCAGGCAGCTACTGTATTTACAGTTAGTGTAGTGCGTCCTATGCACAGTGTGCACCTAAAGCTACCTGAAGAAAATTGGTGGTGTTCTTCTGATCCTATATTAATACCACAGGCAGGCAGCTACAGTATTTATAGTTAGTGTACTGTGTCCTCTGCACAGTGTGCACCTAAAGCTCCCTGAATAAAATTGGTGGTGTTCTTCTGATCCTATATTAATACCACAGGCAGGCAGCTACAGTATTTACAGTTAGTGTAGTGCGTCCTCTGCACAGTGTGCACCTAAAGCTACCTGAAGAAAATTGGTGGTGTTCTTCTGATCCTATTAATACCACAGGCAGGCAGCTACTGTATTTACAGTTAGTGTAGTGCGTCCTCTGCACAGTGTGCACCTAAAGCTACCTGAAGAAAATTAGTGGCGTTCTTCTGATCCAATAATACCACAGGCAGGCAGCTACAGTATTTACAGTTAGTGTAGTGCGTTCTCTGCACAGTGTGCACCTAAAGCTACGTGAAGAAAATTAGTGGCGTTCTTCTGATCCAATAATATCACAGGCAGGCAGCTACAGTATTTACAGTTAGTGTAGTGTGCGTCCTCTGCACAGTGTGCACCTAAAGCTACCTGGAGACAATTGCTGTTGTTCTCCTATTAATACCACAGGCAGGCAGCTACAGTATTTAAAGTTAGTGTACTGTGTCCTCTGCACAGTGTGCACCTAAAGCTACCTGAATAAAATTGGTGGTGTTCTTCTGATCCTATATTAATACCACAGCAGGCAGCTACAGTATTTATAGTTAGTGTACTGTGTCCTCTGCACAGTGTGCACCTAAAGCTACCTGAATAAAATTGGTGGTGTTCTTCTGATCCTATATTAATACCCTTGGGCAGGCAGCTACTGTATTTACAGTTAGTGTAGTGCGTCCTCTGCACAGTGTGCACCTAAAGCTACCTGAAGAAAATTAGTGGCATTCTTCTGATCCAATAATACCACAGGCAGGCAGCTACAGTATTTACAGTTAGTGTAGTGCGTCCTCTGCACAGTGTGCACCCAAAGCTACCTGAATAAAATTGGTGGTGTTCTTCTGATCCTATTAATACCACAGGCAGGCAGCTACAGTATTTACAGTTAGTGTACTGCGTCCTCTGCACAGTGTGCACCTAAAGCCACCTGAAGACAATTGCTGGTGTTCTCACACTAATAATACTACAGGCAGGCAGTTGATTCTGCTAGCTGCAGTATCAGTATATATATACATCCCAGCTACACTTTAAAAATGTACCAGTTGAAAATTACAAACAGATTCTACTTAACAACAAACCTACAGTCCCTGTCTTGTTTGCACCGCCTGTATACTGCTGTTCAAAGTATATAGGGCCTGGGGGCCCCACGCCTTTCCTTTTTTTAATTTGGGTGCGGGGTTCCCCTTAATATCCATACAAGACCCAAAGGGCCTGGTAATGGACTGGGGGGTACCCATGCCGTTTGTCTCACTGATTTTCATCCATATTGCCGGGACCCGACATTACATTAAAGCCGCAAGCAGTTTTAAATGACTTTTATTCCTTTAAAAATGTCATTTGGTGCAGGGACTGTTCTAAGCACGGGAAACACGCGTCACTTTACAGGCATACTATAGACACCCCCCAGGTACGATATTTAACCCCTTCCCGACCGGCGCACGCCGATGTACGTCGGCAGAATGGCACGGCTGGGCAAATGGACTTACAGGTACGTCCATTTGAATTCCCCGCCGTGCCATTGCGTGAGCGCCGCCGGCGGCATGCCGGGAACTCCGTGAGTCGGGTCGCGGGTCCCGCGGACTCGATCACCGCGGGGATACCCATGATCGCCTCACAAAGAGGATGAATGGGGAGATGCTGATGTAAACAGCATCTCCCCGTTCTGCCTAGTGACAAGTGTCACTGATCACAGCTCCCTGTCATCGGGAGTAGTGATCAGAGTAATGACACTGCTAGCCCATCCCCCCCCCCCCCCGACAGTTAGTAGTCACTCCCCTAGGACATACTTAACCCCTCCCCGCCCCCTAGTGGTTAACCCCTTTACTGCCAGTGTAATTTACACAGTAATCAGTGCATTTTCAATCGCACTGATCGCTGTATAAATGACAGTCGTCCCAAAAATGTGTCAAAAATGTCCGACATGTCCGCCATAACATCGCAGTCACAATAAAAATCGCTGATCACCGCCATTACTAATAAAAATGCCATAAAACTATCCCCTATTTTGTAAATGCTATAACTTTTGCGCAAACCAATCAATAAATGTTATTGCGATTTTTTTTTACCAAAAATATGTAGAAGAATACGATCGGCCTAAACTGAGGGAAAAAATGTTTTTTTATATATTTTTGGGGGATATTTATTATAGCAAAATGTAAAAAATAATGCGTTTTTTTCAAAATTGTCGCTCTTATTTTGTTTATAGCGCAAAAAATAAAAAACGCAGAGGCGATAAAATACCACCAAAAGAAAGCTCTATTTGTGGGGGAAAAAAGGACGTCAATTTTGTTTGGAAGACACGTCGCACGACCGCGCAATTGTCAGTTAAAATTGCAAAAAACCGCTCTGGTCAGGAGGGGGGTAAAATCTTCCGGGGCTGAATCGGTTAAAGGAATATTTCACTTTTTTTTTCACTTTAAGCATCATTATAATCACTGCTCCCGAAAAAACAGCCGTTTTTAAAACTTTTTTTGCATTGATACATGTCCCCTGGGGCAGGACCCGGGTCCCCAAACCCTTTTTAGGACAATACCATGCAAATCAGCCTTTAAAATGAGCACTTTTGATTTCGAACGTTCGAGTCCCATAGACTTCAATGGGGTTTTAACGTTCGTGCAAATTTTCGGTCCGTTCGCAGGTTCTGGTGCGAACCGAACCGGGGGGTGTTCGGCTCATCCCTACTCTGTACTAATACATCATCTTTGGGGGACACAGCTCTGTCATTCTGTTATTCTTTATTGTTCCTGTGATTGGGTTGAACTTTATACATAGTTGTATTTTATTATGCAGGTTCCGGGTCAGAGGAGTTTTAATCACATTTTCCATTTGTTAAATTTGAAGAACTGTATACAGTGCCTTGAAAAAGTATTCACACCCCCTGAAACTTCCCACATTTTGTCATGTTACAACCAAATAAGTAAATGTATTTTATTGGGATTTTATGTGATAGACCAACACAAAGTGTCACATAATTGTGAAGTGGAAGGAAAATTATTTTGCCCTTTCTTCTTTGTAAAATATCTCAAGCTCTGTCAGATTGGATGGAGAGCGTCTGTGATCAGCAATTTCAAAGTCTTACCACAGATTCTCAATTGGATTTAGGTCTGGACTGTGACTGGGCCATTCTAACACATGAATATGCTTTGATCTACACCAGGGGTGTCAAACTCAATTTCATCGCGGGCCGCATCAGCATTATGATTGTCCTCAAAAGGGCCAGTTGTATCTGTAAGATTAGATGTCCAGCGCATCCCCTCCCCTTACATTAGATGTCAAGAGCCCCCCCACCATCAGAAGTCGAGTCCCCTACTCTCCCTTACATCACAGTGCACCCCCTTTCCTTATGCTGCTGCTGGGAAGAAGCTGGATGCATTGCTTGAAAGCAGAACATAGGGGTCTGGAGGAGGACCAGAGGAGGGCTGGAGCTCTCCTGCAGCTGCAGGAGAGGTGTGAGGGCCACATGAGATGGCCTGGAGGACCGGATTCGGCCCGCGGGCCTTGTGTTTGACACCTGTGATCTAAACCATTCCATTGTAGCTCTGGCTGGATGTTTCGGGTTGTTGTCCTGCTGGAAGGTGAACCTCCCCCCCGGTCTCAGGTCTTTTGTAGACTCTACCAGGTTTTTGCTTCTAAGATTGCCCTGTATTTGTCTCCATCCATCTTCCCATCAACTCTGACCAGCTTCCCTGGCCATGCTGAAGAAAACCATCCCCACCACATGATGCTGCCACCACCATGTTTCACGGTGGGGATGGTGTGTTCAGGGTGATGGGCAGATTTGTGGAGAACACGACTAATAGTTGTCCTGTGGACAGATTCTCCCACCTGAGCTGTGGATCTCTGCAGCTCCTCCAGAGTTACCATGGACCTCTTGGCTCTTCTCTGATGAATGCTCTCCTTGCCCGGCCGGTCAGTTTAGGTGGACAGCCATGTCTTGGTAGATTTGCAGTTGTGCCATATTCTTCCCATTTTCCGATGATGGATTGAACAGAGCTCCGTTAGATGTTCAAAGCTTGGGAGATTTCTTTATAACCTAACCCTGCTTTATACTTCTCCACAACTTTATCCCTGACCTGTCTGGTGTGCTCCTTGGCCTTCATGATGCTGTTTGTTCATTAAGGTTCTCTAACAAACCTCCTGAGGGCTTCACAGAACAGCTATATTTATACTGAGAGTAAATGACACTATTTACTAATCAGGTGACTTCTTAAGACAATTGGTTCCACTAAATTTTAGTTGGGGGTATCAGAGTAAAGGGGGCTGAATACAAATGCCCCCCCCCCCCCCCAACACTTTTCACATATTTATTTGTATCATTTATCACTTTCCTTTCACTTCACAATTATGTGACACTTTGTGTTGGTCTATCACATAAAATCCCAATAAAATACATTTACGTTTTTGGTTGTAACATGACAAAATGTGGGAAATTTCAAGGGGTATGAATACTTCAAGGCGCAGCAATTGTAAGAATAAAAGATTAAATTTTTTTAAACATACAGTCACCATTCAGTGTCCCTGATCACTGCCACACCAGTCATATGACGGAGCTGTACTGCACCGGTGACAGGATGTAAATAAAAAATATTGAAAACATTTGTTTTTTTTTTTAATTTCTTCATTTTACAAAAAATTGTGACAAAAAATGAAAACTTCAAAAAACTTGCCATGTCTCTTACTAAATACCTTGGACTGTTTGCTTTCCAACAATGAGTCATTTGGGGGGTATTTGTACTGTCCTGCCATTTTTGGTCCTCAAGAAATTAGATCGGCCATTTGTGCATCAGAAATGAACGATTTTCAGGTATACAGTGGTGACAGAAAGTATTCAGACCCCCTCAAATTTTTCACTCTTTGTTATTTTGCAGCCATTTGCTAAAACCATTTAAGTTCATTTTTTTCCTCATTAATGTACACACAGCACCCCATATTGTACACACAGCACCCCATATTGTACACACAGCACCCCATATTGTACACACATCACCTCATATTGTACACACAGCGCCCCATATTGTACACACATCACCTCATATTGTACACACAGCGCCCCATATTGTACACACAGCACCCCATATTGTACACACAGCATCCCATATTGTACACACAGCACCCCATATTGTACACACATCACCCCATATTGTACACACAGCACCCCATATTGTACACACAGCACCTCATATTGTACACACAGCACCCCATATTGTACACACAGCACCCCATATTGTACACACAGCACCCCATATTGTACACACAGCACCTCATATTGTACACACAGCACCCCATATTGTACACACAACACCCCATATTGTACACACAGCACCTAATATTGTACACACAGCACCCCATATTGTACACACAACACCCCATATTGTACACACAGCAGCTCATATTGTACACACAGCACCCCATATTGTACACACAACACCCCATATTGTACACACAGCACCTCATATTGTACACACAGCACCTAATATTGTACACACAGCACCCCATATTGTACACACAGCACCCCATATTGTACACACAGCACCCCATATTGTACACCCAGCCCCCCATATTGTACACACAGCACCCCATATTGTACACACAGCTCCCCATATTGTACACACATCACCCCATATTGTAAACACAGCACCTCATATTGTACACACAGCACCTCATATTGTACACACAGCTCCCCATATTGTACACACAGCCCCCCATATTGTACACACAGCACCCCATATTGTACACACAGCTCCCCATATTGTACACACAGCACCTCATATTGTACACACTGCACCCCATATTGTACACACAACACCTCATATTGTACACACAGCCCCCCATATTGTACACACAGCACCCCATATTGTACACACAGCACCTCATATTGTACACACAGCACCCCATATTGTACACACAGCACCTAATATTGTACACACAGCACCCCATATTGTACACACATAGTACCCCATATTGTACACACAGCACCCCATATTGTACACACAGCACCTCATATTGTACACACAGCACCTCATATTGTACACACAGCACCCCATATTGTACACACAGCACCTAATATTGTACACACAGCACCCCATATTGTACACACAGCACCTCATATTGTACACACAGCAGCTCATATTGTACACACAGCACCCCATATTGTACACACAACACCCCATATTGTACACACAGCACCTCATATTGTACACACAGCACCTAATATTGTACACACAGCACCCCATATTGTACACTCAGCACCCCATATTGTACACACATCACCCCATATTGTACACACAGCACCTCATATTGTACACACAGCACCCCATATTGTACACACAGCACCTAATATTGTACACACAGCACCCCATATTGTACACACAACACCCCATATTGTACACACAGCACCTCATATTGTACACACAGCACCTAATATTGTACACACAGCACCCCATATTGTACACTCAGCACCCCATATTGTACACACATCACCCCATATTGTACACACATCACCCCATATTGTACACACAGCAGCTCATATTGTACACACAGCACCCCATATTGTACACACAACACCCCATATTGTACACACAGCACCTCATATTGTACACACAGCACCTAATATTGTACACACAGCTCCCCATATTGTACACTCAGCACCCCATATTGTACACACATCACCCCATAATGTACACACAGCACCTCATATTGTACACACAGCACCTCATATTGTACACACAGCACCTCATATTGTACACACAGCTCCCCATATTGTACACACAGCACCCCATATTGTACACACAGCTCCCCATATTGTACACACAGCCCCCCATATTGTACACACAGCCCCCCATATTGTACACACAGCACCCCATATTGTACACACAGCTCCCCATATTGTACACACAGCACCCCATATTGTACACACAGCACCTCATATTGTACACACAGCCCCCCATATTGTACACACAGCACCCCATATTGTACACACAGCACCTCATATTGTACACACAGCACCCCATATTGTACACACAGCACCTAATATTGTACACACAGCACCCCATATTGTACACACATAGCACCCCATATTGTACACACAGCACCCCATATTGTACACACAGCACCCCATATTGTACACACAGCACCCCATATTGTACACACAGCACCTAATATTGTACACACAGCACCCCATATTGTACACACATAGCACCCCATATTGTACACACAGCTCCCCATATTGTACACACAGCACCCCATATTGACAGAAAAACACAGAATTGTTGACATTTTTGCAGATTTATTAACCACTTAAGGACCAGCCTCGTTTTGGATTTTAGGCGTTTACATGTTTAATAGTTTTTTTGCTAGAAAATTACTTAGAACCCCCAAACATTATATATTGTTTTTTTTTTTTTTTTTTTTTAACACCCTAGAGCATAAAATGGCGGTCATTGCAATACTTTTTTTCACACCGTATTTGCGCAGCGGTCTTACAAGCGCACTTTTTTTGGAAAAAAAATCACTTTTTTGAATAAAAAAATAAGACAACAGTAAAGTTAGCCCAATTTTTTTTTTATATTGTGAAAGATAATGTTATGCTGAGTAAATTGATACCCAACATGTCACGCTTCAAAATTGCGCCCACTCGTGGGATGGCGTCAAACTTTTATCCTTCAAAAATCTCCATAGGCGACGTTTAAAAAAAATCTACAGTTTGCATGTTTTGAGTTACAGAGGAGGTCTAGGGCTAGAATTATTGCTCTCACTCTACCGATCGCGGCGATACCTCACATGTGTGGTTTGACCACCGTTTTCATATGCGGTGCTATTCACGTATGCGTTCGCTTCTGCGTGCGAGCTCGTCGGGACGGGGCGTTTTAAAAAATATTTTTTTTTCTTATTTATTTGATTTGATTTGATTTATTTTTACACTGTTTTTTAAAAAAAGAAAATTTGGGTCACGTTTATTCCTATTACAAGGAATGTAAACATTCCTTGTAATAGAAAAAAGCATGACAGGACCTCTTAAATATGAGATCTGGAGGGTCAAAAAGTCCTCAGGTCTCATATTTGGACTAAAATGCAATTAAAAAAAAAAAACTGTCATTTCAAAAAATGTGGCTTTAAGAGGTATGGGCGGAAGTGACGTTTTGACGTCACTTCCGCCCTGCAGTGTCATGGAGACAGGTGGGGGCCATCTTTCACTCACTCGTCTCCATGCACAGCCCTGAGAAGGACGCGATTGCCTCCGCCGCTGCCGACGGTTGCAGTAAGCGGCGGAGGGCACCGGATCGCGGCGGGAGGGGGGGGCCTCTCTCCCGCCACCGATAAAAGTTATCTCTCTCCACTGCAGAGGCCACTTTTATCTTGTAGCCGACCGCCAGCCGAAAATGGGAAAACCGGGGTTATGGCAGCTAGCTGTTGCCATAACAACGATATCCGTCCCCAAAAAAAGGGACGTACATCAGCGTGCGGCGGTCGGCAAGTGGTTCAAAAAGAAAAACTGAAATATCACATGGTCCTAAGTATTCAGACCCTTTGCTGTGACACTCATATATTTAACTCTAGCTTGACAAATTTGCTTGGAATCTAGGAGCCAGCTAAAAAAGTTAGGAGCCAGGTTTTTTTTTTTTTTTTTTTTAAACAACTGACAGCTTTATTTTCAATATAAAAATTAACCAATCTTAAATTTACACAGAGACGACTAGAACGAATGTGACTGCTTTTATTTCCTGCCATGCAGGGACACAAGACCGCCATATTCCCGCTAAGGATCCAATCAGGTCCGCCTGAAAAACTGACAGGCGAACCTGATCAGACAGCCCATGTGAAAGGGGCCAAGCAGGGAGATGACAAATAATAAATTCATTTTAATTCATTTTAATTAACCACTTCCTTCCCGCAGGACGACTATATACGTCCTGTCTTTGAAGAGAAATACCGTTGTTATGGTAGCAGCTAGCTACCATAACCCCGGTATCTTCTTCAAGAGCCGGCGGTTCTCTTTCAGATAAAAGTGGTCTCTGCAGCAGATTCGCAGCGAGATCACTTTTATCGGCGGCAGGAGAGGGCCCCCCCCCCTACCGCCGCGCTCCGGTGCCCTTCACCGTTTACCGTGGCCGCCGGTAACGGAGGAGGCGATCCGGATCTGTCCCTGGCCTGACATAGAGACGAGTGAGAGGAAGATGGCCCCCCCGCCCGTCTCCAAGTCATTGCAGGGCGGAAGCGACGTCAAATCGTCACTTCCACCCATAGCTCTTAAAGGGACATTTTATTATTTTTTTTTTCAAATGACAATTTTTTTTTTTTTTAATGCATTTTAGTGTAAATATGAGATCTGAGGTCTTTTTGACCCCAGATCTCATATTTAAGAGGACCTGTCATGCTTTTTTTCTATTACAAGGGATTTTTACATTCCTTGTAATAGGAATAAAAGTGACTTTTTTTTTTTTTTAAAAGAACAGTGAAAAAATAAAAGTTAAAATAAATAAGAAAAAAAAAAAAAATTTTTTAAATGTGCCCCATCCCTTGTTTTTTTTTTTTTAAAACAGTGTAAAAATAAAAAATAAAAAGTAAAATATATAAGAAAAAAAATAATTTTTTTAAACGCGCCCCGTCCCGCCGAGCTCGCTTGCAGAAGTGAACGCATATGTGAGTAGCGCCCGCATATGAAAGCGGTGTTCAAACCACACGTGAGGTATCGCCACGATCGTTAAAGCGAGAGCAATAATTCTAGCCCTAGACCTCCTCTGTAACTTAAAACACGCAACCTGTAGAATTTTTTAAACGACACCTATGGAGATTTTAAAGGGTAAAAGTTTGTCGCCATTCCACGAGCGGACGAAATTTTGAAGCGTGACATGTTGGGAATCAATTTACTCGGCGTAACATTATCTTTCACAATATAAAAAAAAATTGGGCTAACTTTACTGTTTTCTTATTTTTTTTATTAAAAAAAGTATTTTTTCCCAAAAAAGTGCGCTTGTAAGTCCGCTGCGCAAATACTGTGTGACAGAAAGTATTGCAATGACCGCCATTTTATTCTCTAGGGTGAGAATAAAAAATATATATAATGTTTGGGGGTTCTAAGTAAAGGGAAGGAGATGAACGGGCAGTGAAAACAGGTAGGGAAAGCTCCATTAGCATTGATGGATGTCTTGTCATACCAACGGCCACCACCAGAGGGCGCCTGATTGCAGAAGGAACCATCGGACTGCAGTAGGCCGCAAAGCCGGGGCCTCAATTACCGGCGCGGCCCATCGCGATCGCCCCGGGAGGGGGGGGGTGTCGAACGGACACAGGATACCCCAGCTGTGCCGCCCCAGGCGCCAGGTCGCTAATTCTAGTCGCAAATGCGACCTGGCGCCCGGGGTTTGTCGAACCCTGCTCTACACCTTCATTTGAGTCCAGCTGTGTTTGATTATACTGATTGGACTTGATTAGGAAAGCCACACACCTGTCTATATAAGACCTTACAGCTCACAGTGCATGTCAGAGCAAATGAGAATCATGAGGTCAAAGGAACTGCCTGAAGAGCTCAGAGACAGAATTGTGGCAAGGCACAGATCTGGCCAAGGTTACAAAAAATATTTCTGCTGCACTTAAGGTTCCTAAGAGCACAGTGGCCTCCATAATCCTTAAATGGAAGACGTTTGGGACGACCAGAACCCTTCCTAGAGCTGGCCGCCCGACCAAACTGAGCTATCGGGGGAGAAGAGCCTTGGTGAGAGAGGTAAAGAAGAACCCAAAGATCACTGTGGCTGAGCTCTAGAGATGCAGTCGGGAGATGGGAGAAAGTTGTAGAAAGTCAACCATCACTGCAGCCCTCCACCAGTCGGGGCTTTATGGCAGAGTGGCCCGACGGAAGCCTCTCCTCAGTGCAAGACACAGGAAAGCCCGCATGGAGTTTACTAAAAAAAAACACCTGAAGGACTCCAAGATGGTGAGAAATAAGATTCTCTGGTCTGATGAGACCAAGATAGAACTTTTTGGCCTTAATTCTAAGCGGTATGTGTGGAGAAAACCAGGCACTGCTCGTCACCTGTCCAATACAGTCCCAACAGTGAAGCATGGTGGTGGCAGCATCATGCTGTGGGGGTGTTTTCCAGCTGCAGGGACAGGACGACTGGTTGCAAGCGAGGGAAAGATGAATGCGGCCAAGTACAGGGATATCCTGGACGAAAACCTTCTCCAGAGTGCTCAGGACCTCAGACTGGGTTTACCTTTCAACAAGACAATGACCCTAAGCACACAGCTAAAATAACGAAGGAGTGGCTTCACAACAACTCTGTGACTGTTCTTGAATGGCCCAGCCATCCTATCTGAGTACCTGTCCCGTGAGTCCAGCAGGAGTACCTGTCTGCAGCCAATTACTACCAAGGTTCAGCCCATTCGTCCCTGATGTGCAGCCCATCAGTGTCACCCGTCATACAGCCACTATGTCCAGATCCAGTTCTACACTCCGGAAGAGGCATATCAGATTCTGAGTCTGACCGTTGAGAGCAACGGGGAGCTCTCTCCGCCCAGTTCTCATTCCGATTCTGGTTCGGAATATGAGCCCCCCGAAGGTAGCACATCAGGATCCGAATCAGAGGAGGAAGTAGTCCATGCAAAAAGATGACGGTCTGAACACCAGGCAGCTACCAGCAGTGCCAACCTTTTTCGCCACCTATGCCTAAAAAATACTTTGGCCTGTGGTACAGCAAGGAAAAACAGAAAGGGCTTCCCACAGAGTCTAGTCACCACAAGGCTACAAAGGGGGGAATCGACAAGCTTGAGGAACAAGGAAGTGTTGGCTGTGAAGTGGACGGATAGGAAAGATGCGTACATCATGTCCACCATCCATGATGACACCTCGGTGGAACTTCACAGAAGACGCGGTCCCGTTAGAAAGCCTTCCTGTATCAACGAGTACAATAAATTTATGAGGGGGGGGGGGGATTTAAACGATCAAATGTTGCAGCCCTATTTGTCAACCCGAAAATCCATGTATAATTCTTTCATCATCTATCAAAAATCAACGGAAACACCCAACACCTTCCTAAAGTTTATTGAAGACATTGTCACTGCCCTGATATATCAACAAGTATCTCCCGCAGAAAGCATTCTCTCTGATTGTGTCAGCAGACTACATGAGCGCCATTTTCCTGACCATATTCCACCATCAGGATCCGGAAGGCGACGCCAAAAAAAATGTCGGGTGTGCACCAAAAGAGGTGTTAGGAGAGACACCAGTTTCCATTGTCCCTAATGTCTCTCCCAACCTGGCCGAGAATGCTTTAGACACTATCGCACTCTTGTAAACTATTAGCCCATATTTCTAATAGACTGCCCATTCCCCGTTTTTAATCTCTGTCCTGAATATTTCCCTGGTGCCTCAACCAACCATATCATTGCCTTCCATGTAAACTGACCCTGGCCTGTTTATAGACTATGCCTCTGCCTGCTGTCTGCATTGTTTATCCGCCATGTTTCTGCCTTTCATGTGAACTGACCCTGGACTGTATAGACTATGCCTCTGCCTACCGTCTATTTCTGCCTTTTACGTTCACTGACCTCGGCCTGTAGACCATGTTTTTGCCTGCCCCTTGGGCTGATCTTTCACCCTGCTACACAGGGGTCTCACATATGTGAGGGGCTGCAGAATAGTGTTCTGATTTGAGAAAAACTGTTTTTGGTTTTCTGTGTTCCCAGAACAGGGTCTGGTTTCCCGGAGGCTTCAAAGAGATTTGGGTGGGAGAAGCCTCTACCCCTGTCCCCATTCTTTCCTGACCGATGACCTAAGCTTGATGGTTCTGCTTGCTCCCTGGACAAATACTTTGGCTGTGCTGACCATATCTCTGCCTGCTGCCTATACCAATTATGGACAGTATTCCTGCCTGCTGCATGGACGATCCCTGCCTGCTACCTGGACCAATGCTTTGGCTGTGCTGACATCTCTACTTGAACTGACTATGGAAAGTATTCCTGCCTTCTGCCTGTTTTGCTGTCGCTGTCCACATTCCTGCCTGCTGTCTGGACCGATGCACTCTTCTTTGGACCTCTGCACTACTAAAACCACAGGTAATCTTTTCTTTACCCTTTGCTCAGCAAAATGTATTTTGGTTTGTAATTGGTATGTACAGTACATGCTACGAGTTAGAAATATGAAGGGCCTTCAACAATGTGATAGGTTGGCAGGAATTTATGTGTGCCATTTATACTCCTAGAACGCCTAGAGGTGCTACTTGGATGTTGGGCCTCTGTATGCGGCCAGGCTATGTAAAAATCTCACACATGTGGTATCGCCATACTCGTAGCAGAATGTATTTTGGGGTGTCATTTTTGCTATGTACATGCTATGTGTTGGAAATATCTTATAAATGCACAACTTTGTGTAAAAAAAAAAAAAAAAATGCGTTTTCATTTTGTTCCAAATACTTCTGGAAAAAAATGAATGGTTCAAAAGACTCATTATGCCTCATGGATTATACATTGGGGTGTTAGCTTTCCAAAATGGGTCATTTTGTGGGCGTTTCTATTGACCTGGTGCTCCAGGGCCTTCGAAAGTGTGATAGGTTGTCATCAAATGAGATATGCAATTTATGCTCCTAGAACACCTGGAGGTGCTACTTGGATGTTGGACCTCTGTATGTGGCCAGGATGTGTAAAAGTCTCACACATGTGGCATCGCTATACTCAGGAGGAGTAGCAGAATGTATTTTGGGGAGTCATTGCAAGTATGCATGTGCTGTGTGAGAGAAATAACTTGTTATTATGACAATTTTGTGTTAAAAAAAAAAAATCTAAATTTTCCCAAGAAATGTAGGGAAAAATTAGAACTTCAAAAAAAAATCACCATGCCTCTTACTCAATACCTTGGAATGTGTGCTTTCCAAAAAGGGGTCATTTGGGGGGTATTTGTACTTTCCTGGCTTGTTAGGGTCTCAAGAAATGAGATAGGCCTTCAGTACATGAGGTCTAATCAATTTTCAATGATTTGTACCATAGCTTAAAGACTATAACTTTCAGAGACCAAATAATATACACTAATTTGGGTTATTTTTACTAAAGATATGTAGCAGTATACATTCTGGCCCAAATTTATGAAGAAAAATGACTTTTGCAAAATTTTACAGTAGAAACTAAAAAAAAGAAAAAAGTGTTTTTTCCCCCGAAATGTTCTCTTTTTTCGCTTATATTGCAAAAAATAAAAAATCCAGCGGTGATTAAATACCACCAAAAGAAAGCTCTGTTTGTGAGAAAAAAATTATAAAAAAATGTGTTTGGGTACAGTTTAGCATGACTGAGTAATTGTCATTCAAAGTGTGAGAGCGCCGAAAGCTAAAAATTGGTCTGGGGAGGAAGGGTGTATAAAAGCCCTGTATTGAAGTGATTAACCACTTCAATACCAGGCACTTAGACACCTTCCCGCCCAGCCCAATTTTCAGCTTTCAGCGCTGTCACAATTTGAATGACAATTGCGCGGTCATGCTACACTGTACCCAAACAAATTTTTTATCATTTTGTTCCCACAATTAGAGCTTTCTTTTGGTGGTATTTGATCACCTCTGCGGTTTTTATTTTTTGCGCAACAAATAAAAAAGACAGAAAATTTTGAAAAAAAACACGGTTTTCTTTGTTTCTGTTAAATTTTTTAGTAAATGAGTATGTTTTCTTCTTCAATGACGGGCACTGATATGGCTGCACTGACGGGCACTGATACGGCGGCACTGATGGGCACCGATGAGGTGGCACCAATGAGGTGGCACTGATAAGGTGGCACTGACGGGCACTGATGATGGGCACTGATAGGCGGCACTGATGCGCACTGATAGGTGGCACTAATGGGCACTGATAGGTGGCACTGGTAGGTGGCACTGATAGGTGGCACCGATGGGCACTGATAGGCGGCACTGATGGGCACTTGTAGGTGGCATTAATGGGCACTCGTAGGTGGCGTTGATGGGTAGTTATGGGTGGCACTGATAGTTGGCACGGATGGGCACTGATAGGTGGGCACAGATGGGCACTGACAGGTGGCACCGATGGACACTGATGGGTGGCACTGATCATTCTGATTGATGGCAGTGATGCCCCTAAGTGTGGCATTGCTGGGCATCACTGCAACATAATTGTGCCAATCAGTGCCCATTTGTGGGCACTGATTGGCACAGATTTGGCACTGACTGGGCACATGTGGATGGCCATGGGGTACATACCTGGCCATCCACATGTTTCCCTTCCCTGGTGGTCCTAGTGGCGATCCCTGGTGGTCCAGTGTGGTGATCTGCGGGGGGGCTGCGCTGATAAACAATCAGCGCAGACCCCCCCTGCCAGGAGAGCCGCCGATCGGCTCTCCTCTACTTGCGTCTGTCAGACGCGAGTGAGGAAGAGCCGATCAACGGCTCTTCCTATTGACAGCGTGATCAGCCGTGATTGGACACGGCTGATCACGTGGTAAAGAGCCTCCGCCGGAGGCTCTTTACCAAGATCGGTGTAGCGGTGTGTCAGACTGACACACCGGTCCACCGATCGCCGCGATGCGCGCCCCTGCGGGCGCGCGGCGGCATGTTATCCTGAAGGACGTCATATGACGCCCAGTCAGGATAACAGAACCACCGCCCGGCCGTCAATCCGCTATAGGCCGGGCGGGAAGTGGTTAAATGATTTTAGCAAACGGCTGCAATATAACAAAGAGTGAAAAATTTAAGGGAGTCTGAATACTTTCCATCCCCACTGTATATGAAATTCTATGATTATTTTTTTTTTTTTGGTTGAACGAGATGGACTTGTGTCTTTTTTCAACCTGACTATGTAACTTTGAATTACTCCCGTTGTGTGAAATCCTCAGTGATCCTGCTAATCCCTCTGCTTTCCTGTAAAAACAAAAACACACTGACTACACTAAGCATGAGAGCACAGCATTGTCAGTTCTTTAGCTATGCTGGGAAGTCAGCCTGCTCTCCTCCAATGATCAGACTTGTGCTGACCAACACCCCCCCCCCCCCCACTTCAACAGGCGGCTCAGTGTGCTGCAGTTTCTCCTCCCCCAGCTCTTACAGAGGGAATGTGATCACTTAAAATAAAAATATACAAAATGTTTTGCCTTTCATTTCTATGTTAAACTGAATGGGCTGTTTTACAAAATGATCGTTTAAAACCGCTTTAATGTGTTCCTCCACAGACGAGGTGAATGTTACCCAGATGAACTCTCTGGAAAATGACAACACACGAGACACAGGATTTTTTTTTTTTTTTTTTAATTGTGTTTTTCAGTTATAAAAGATTTTCCGTGTCCCTGGACTGTGGCGAAGTATCTGCAGTCATCACATTCCCAAACCAGGAAACCTACCACAAGCTACGGCACAAAGCACAGAGCGTCTCATAGCAATACTGAGATCAGAGAGACGGGGGAGGAGGAGGGGATGAAATACAAACACACGGCTCACAGCGCCCCCTAAGGGGCGTCCAACGGATCTTCAGCATGTGTCTGTGCGGAGTAACTCCCATCCCCGACTTCTCTAGAACACAAAGAGGAGGAGGGGGGGGGGGGAAATAAAGTGACAACGAGGAACATTTATACTTTTTCTAGAAACAAATCCAGGCGAAGCTCTTTTTCTAGTTCTATTTGATGCTCACAAGCCCCTCCCACTGGGTCACCTCTTGGACTAGACATGTGCCACGAGGGTCTGAGCGTGGAGAGTGGGGTACTTGCTGGTTTACTGCCTCACACTACCAGTAAATACAAATGAAGGACGCTGTTGAAGTTCAATGTAGCTTTAGGCTTCATTCACACTTGTATGACTCCAAAGTCGCAACTTTGACCAACAATAATGGACAGCTGAATGACATTCAGGTGCAACATTCATGCAACTTCTGAGGGTTTACATTGGTCTGAGTTCCATAGACTGCAAAGTAGTGCAGGAACCTTTTTAAAGTACCGCTGAAAAAACCCAGACCTAAGTGACAAGACAACCTTCATAAAAGGTTACAGATCAACACGACCTTGGCGTCACACTGAGACTCACCAGCCAATGCATTTCAAGGGCCAAGTCCTCCTGGCCACAGCATGAAGAGGGTTCATCCCTTGAAACGCGTAGTGACGGTGTAGGCCTTGTAAGGTTGCGTATCAAAAACGACCATAGAGTCGTTGAGATTTGCCAGCTAACACGTTTCAAGGGATTAACCCTCTTCATGCTCTGATAAGAAGGCCTCATCCCTTGAAATTCGTTATCGGCAAGTCTCAGTGACGCCAAGGGGTGGTGTTGATATGCAACCTTACGAGGGTTACCCTGTCACTACGCGTTTCAAGGGACAAACCCTCTTCATGCTCTGAGCGGGAGGGTTCATCCCTTGAAGCTTATTATCCAGTGTGTCTCGGTGACGCCAGGGTCGTGTGGATACGTCACCTTACGAGAATCAACCCGTCACTGGGTCTGGTTTTTACCGCACTCTTTTCGTCAAGCTTTTCTGCCTCTGCACTCATTAATTACTTTTCTTTCAAGTTTTATCTGGTGAAGCACTTGGCTTTTGCACCCTTTTTGTTCCTCTTGGTATGTTCGTTAAGATTTCCCAGTCTGAAGCCACACCGGCTTTAGACTAGGAATAGTGTAGATAGTGTCCCAAGATAGTCCCCTCCAGTGTGGGCATCACACCACTTCTGAACCTCACCTGCTGAATAGCCAATAGGAGGCATTGAAACCTAAAGAAAGCCCCGCCCCCTGTAAATAAATGAAAGCTCTGAACCAGAGAGTCTTACATGATTGGGGTTCAGGTAAATATGCTATTTAGGTTCAGCAATCAGTTGGGGGGGGGGGGGGGGAGCCTAGAGATTGGTTTTAATTGGCAGCACGTTATCCGAGGCTGTTGTGAAATGAGACGATCCCGCCGTCCTCGGTCTGATCTGCCCAATGCCGTCATCCAGGGAACACAATACAGCGAAGCGCATGCAGCCCTCTGAAGCGGGGATATTTAGCGGCAGCGATGACACGTGCATTCTATGTATACGGCCCTTACAAGGTATGTACAGATATAGACAAATATACATCATCCTCTATAGATCCATTCTCACAAGAAACTCTCCAGTCTGTAGATGGTGGGAGGGAATCCTGCGCACCTCAGCGCGCTTTTATTTTTTTTTGTCACATAAAAACGGTCACATGACCGGCATCACTGCGGTGATCAGAAAGGGGGGGGTGGGGGGGGAAGAATGACACTCTCCTGGCATTGGTTGAGAAAGGAACACCTTGGTAAATAGATCTCCACAAAACAAATATATATATATATTTTATCACAAGATCCTAAAACAGGGCGACATCGGGGGAGGGGGTAAAATAATTATATACACCATCTTTACAGCACATTTCAGGAGTTTCAAATAAAAATACAACTGGGCCAAAAAAAAAAAAAAAAAAAAAGAAGAGTCATGTGACGTCAAAGATGAGCAGATGGAATAAATAAATCTGGTCTTCTGTTCTCCAGGGATGGAGGACGCAACTCACGGCTCCACCCAGCCGCTCCGCTCAGTCCCCCATCTTTACTTTAGAGGTCTGGAAGAGACAGACAAGACAATGGTCAGGGGGGGGGATGAAATGATAACATGTGTAGAATTCAATCTTGAAGATATTGTTACTTACATTGCTCCAGCTTGGACCAACTATAACACACACACACACACACACACACACACACACACACGGGGGATCCCTCTAGAGGCTGGAAATCACTTAAAGTAGAAACTGCTACTATGTCACTGCAGCACCGCCGCTGCATCAGCGACCCACCGACACCGCATCAGCACTGCACCGCCGCATCAGCACAGCACCGCATGCAGCCACCTGCTCAGCAGAGGACACGGAAGCTAGTAGAGATCACTGGAGTAGGGGTGCGGTAGCAAGGCAGCAGGGGTGCGGTAACTATTCCCAGCTTCTAGAAAGATCCCACAGGTCTGGTATATATACAGAGGTGGTCCAATCTGGTATAATGTAACTATGTAAAAAAATACCCAGACCTGGAATTCTTCTTTAAAAAGATGTGTTAAGATGTCTGTTTTTAGGCTCCATTCACACTTGTGCAACTCTGGACACAAAGTCGCATGACAAGTCGCAATCCATGTATTTCAATAGATGCCGCTCAAATCTATGCGACTTTTTTTTTTTCCAAAACAATATGGTGTTTTATTGGAAGAGTAAGTTACATACAGTGCATGTATGGATAACAGTACATTGACATTTTGATCATCATACACTTAATGGGGGGTATATAGAAGGATAGCAGATGAGATGTTAGTACACAACAATTGGTGTTGAGTGAAACAGCGTGTTGTACAACAAGTCTATAGGACCCAATCACTGTCCATTGTGCCTTATTGTGCTCGTTATTGCACAGTTCGGGTGGTTTATTCAGATATTGCATTGCAGGTAGAGGCACTACTCATCCAGGCATCCCAGACCTTGCCATATTTTGCAGGGCAACCCCTATGAACGTATATTTCCTTCTTATATGGTAAAACATTATTTATAGTCGAGATCCACTCCTGAAGTGTCGGAGATATTTTTGTGGAGACTTTTTTACATGTATCCAAGGCGTCTTCCCATTCATCATCCTCCAACCCCCCCACATCTTCGGCCCACGGAATTTTCAGCCTGTATGCAATTTGCACCGCTGTGGGTCGCAGCAGGGAGTTATAAAATCCTGAGATCAGTTTGCGGTGATCTGAATCTAGCATAATGTAAAGAATATCTAATTGTTCAACATCCGGGGGGTCACCCCCAAATTGTGCTCTAAGGGCGTGTCTGAGTTGGAGGTAGCGGAAGTGCATAGTGTTAGGAAGATTGAACTTTACTTTAAGCTGTTGAAATGATTGTAGCACCTTATCTACATAAACATCTGACAGGAACCCAACTCCATGGTCTAACCACAGTTCATGACCTGGCACCTTGAGCAGTTCCCTAGGCTCGGATTGTTCCAAAGTGGGGTATGAGAGTGAGTGGCCGGTGTTCTGAGTTTACGTTGCACCACCTCCCATATTCTGCAGTGATGATATAGTAACCCTTTTTTATTGTCTATTTTACCGGTGCCTCGGAATATGAGTTGGAAGGGATGCGTGAATCTGTGCCCAAAGGGGGAGTCTATTAGTGATAAGTATCGTTCCCTGTCATGTTTGTCCAGGTGGAAAAAGTGGGAGAGTTGTGCTGCCAAATAATAAAAAGATTAAAATCAGGTAGCGCCAGTCCTCCTAGCTCTGAGGGATTTTTCAATGCTTGCCAGGATAGTTTGTGACGACCCGATCCCCAGACAAAAGAATTAAGGATGGTCTCAATGGATTTAAATATCCTTAACGGGATATACAGTGGGGCATGCCATAGGACATAAAGGAATTTGGGAAGAAGTACCATCTTAATTAGATTCACCCTACCCATCACCCCAAGTGGCAGTTTAGCCCAAGTTTGTGTTTTAGATTTCAGAATGGCTATTAAGGGTTCTATGTTAAGGCGAGTATAGTCTTCCGGGGAGCGGGTTATCACAATGCCCAAATATGTCATAGCGCTAACCCTGATGAGTGGGGAACTGGTCTGTATCTCGGTGGGGGCACTTATATCTAGCGGGAGGATTTGGGATTTATCCCAGTTGATTTTCAGGCCCGAGTATCTACCAAATCTTTGAATCACTTCCAGAGCCACCCGCAGGGAAGGGCCCGCGTCTGACAGGTATAACAGCATGTCATCTGCATATAAACTGACTTTTTCTAGTATATTTGCTCGGCTTAGTCCCTGAACACCCGGATGAGTCCGAAGGGATGAGGCAAGGGGTTCCACCGCTAGTGCATATAATAATAGGGGGGGGGAAAGTGGACATCCCTGCCTCGTGGCCCTGGATAAAGGAAAAAAAAAAATCAGAGGTTTTACCATTGACCAAGACCCTGGCGCGTGGGTTCTGGTATAATAGTTTGATCCATTGAATGAACCTGGGCCCGAAACCAAATTTAGCAAGGCATTCCCAAAGATACGCCCACTCAACGGAGTCGAACGCCTTTGCGGCGTCCAGGAACACCACTACTCTGGAGCCTAGTGATTCATGTTTAGCTTGGATATTCATATGAAGTCTACGTAGGTTATATGCCGTGTTCTTAGCTGGCATGAACCCAGTTTGATCTGGGTGGATCAATGTATGAATGACTTTGTTCAGGCGAAGCGCCAGGGTCTTGGCCAAGATTTTTTTTGTCCAGTTGGAGAAGGGAGATTGGGCGGTAGGATTCTGGGTACTCTAGATTTTTGCCAGGTTTAGGGATAAGTACAATATTTGCCTCGGACATGGAAGGGGGCAGACTCTCGGATTCAAATACGTGAGTGAATAGTTCATGAAGTTTGAGAACTAAACTCTCACTGTATGTTGTGTAGAATTCCAGGGGTAATCCATCTGCTCCTGGAGCTTTGGACGAGTTAAGTAGGGACATTGCCTTAGTTATTTCTGTTTCGGTGATGGGGGCCTCAAGTATTTCCACCTGAGATGGAGTTAGGGATGGTAATTCTATATCTGACAACAGTGAGGCAATTTCCTCCACTGGATTATCTACGGTGGATGAGTATAGAGACTCGAAGAATGAACGGAATTCCCCAGTCACCCCTTCAGGGTCTGTCACTAGTTTACCATCAATGGTCCGGAGTGAAACCGTGGGGGGCCTGCAATCCAGGTGCGCCAAGTACGCCAGTAGGCGACCCACCCTCTCTCCACACATTCATAGTGTCTCTGTTTGTTATAGTATATTTTCCTGTCAGCTTTTTCAAAGTGCAGATTGTTCACAATTCTAGCCTGTAATTTCATCAGATCTGCTGTGAGCGGCGACGGATTGTCAGTGAAATTCGTTCTGCTTCCACTAGGGATTGTTCTGCTTGTAGAAGTATTTGGGAGGATGTCTTACGGTAGCGGGAGATGCGATGGGAGAGAATCAGGCGAGCATGGGATTTGAAAGAATCCCATACTGTGCCAAAGGGTGCCGTACCCCTATTTGTCTGGAAATAGAAATCCCACTCAGAAGTAATCTCCCCCAAGTCTGGGATTGCTGTCAGCCAGAAGGGATTTAGTTTCCAATTATATGGGGGTGAGTCAATTTTAAGTTTAATCCAATATGGAGCATGATCCGATAGGATACGGGGGCTGAAACCCACCTCTCCCAGTAGAGGGGAGATGGTACGGGATATCAGGATCAGGTCAATAAGGGACATGACATTGTGCGACGCAGAGAAGCACGAATATGCCTTGCTCAGCGGGTTTCGATATCGCCATGTGTCTATAAGTGCCAGGTCATTAAGGGTTCTACCAAATCTAGTGTATTCCTGAGAGGGTTCAGCGTGGACGCCATGGAGGTACGATCCAGGTCTTTATTCATGACATTATTAAAGTCGCCCAGCCACATGGCAGGCACAGTAAATCTATGCGACTTTAAAAAGGCTCCTGCACTAGTTTGATGCAACTTTTCATGTGACTTGAGTGCCATAGACTGCATTGTAAACCCTCAAAAAGGTTGCACGAAAGTGGCATCTTACTGTTACCAATGCAACTGTTGTGCAGCAGCCAAAGTTGCATCCAGGTCGCACCCATCCAAAGTTGCAATGTAAAATCGCAATGGAGTCGCACAAGTGTGAATGGAGCCTTATTGTCAAAGCTTTACTGAAGAAGCTGAAGTTAGAAGCCGATTGGTTACTATGCACAGCTGCACCAGATTCAGTAAATGGCTCCACCTCCATACCAACCTGCAAAATCGCCACAATAACCCGAACAGGCCGATGGCGCTCCCGAAAATCTCCACAATCAGAATCTTCACAAAAGGCTGGCGTTCTGGGCATCGGCCAGCGCTGCACCACTGCCAACGATACCGACACAGATCCCACAGAAGAGGTTAGAAAAGCCCACCGTAAGGCCAGCGCCAAACATGGAGAACCCTACAGATACAAGATAAATGTGAGACCAGATCCTGAATAATAAGAGACAATTCACAATACAGACATTTTATCCGGGTGATGATCAGAGGGAAAAAGTCTTCTCATATCACCAGAGGGAACCCTGAAAGGAGATACAGGAGGAATGAACATTCCGCTCATTTTTACCGAGGGGGAGAGAATCTGAGAGCCTCATACAAAGAGGACATTGTCCTAAAGCACAGCAAACCACCACACTACAATGCCGCCATCTAGTGACCACATTGCAGAATGAAGAGCAACAGTATGGCCTTACAGTCTACTACAACCATATCCCATTATGAGGGGTTCCCACCATCCCTGTGCCGAGTTCCCGGGTCTGTACACCCGCTGTGCCCATTATGAGGGGTTCTCACCATCCCTGTGCTGAGTTCCTGGGTCTGTACACCCGCTGTGCCCATTATGAGGGGTTCTCACCATCCCTGTGCTGAGTTCCCGGGTCTGTACACCCGCTGTGCCCATTATGAGGGGTTCTCACCATCCCTGTGCTGAGTTCCTGGGTCTGTACACCCGCTGTGCCCATTATGAGGGGTTCCCACCATCCCTGTGCTGAGTTCCCGGGTCTGTACACCCGCTGTGCCCAATATGAGGGATTGCCACCATGCCATCTAAGGTGGGCGGGAACACAAATAATCAGCAGACAATTAGCACATGAGAGATGTGAAACAAATGACTGTTGTCAGTTACTCAATGCTGGATCATCTGGTGTCTACATGTATCTCATAATAACCATCTGACCCATTTCCCCATTCAAGTTAGGATAGAATGGGGTCAGGGCACTCCTTAGGTGGTGAGAATTAACATGTCCCAGCATGCCCTGGGAGCCAGAAGCCCACCCCTGTGAGCAGACAATGCAGAGGACTGACCTGCATGGTAATTGTTTCTCCCGATGGTCTCCGGAGTGTTTCCTGAAAAACGCTGGAATACAAAACATCATTTTCACAGGTTAACAGTGACGTCCCCCCCATGAGCCATCACCCCGTCCCCACAGAACACGTCTGACCTGACACTGTCCGCAGTTGAGTGGGTGAGGTCAGGTAGCTTACTAGAAGGCCACCTACTCCCCCCAGCCCTTCTCCGCGAGGCCGCCTAGTCCCCGCCCCTCTCCGCAAGGCCGCCTACTCCCCCCATTCTTTTCCGCAAGGCCGCCTACTTCCCCCCCCCCCTCTCCGCCCGCAAGGCCGCCTACTCCCCCCCCCCCCCCCGCAAGGCCGCCTACTCCCCCCCCCCCCCCGGCCCCTCTCCGCAAGGCCGCCTACTCCCCCCCCCCCGGCCCCTCTCCCTCTCCGCAAGGCCGCCTACTTCCCCCCCCCCCGGCCCCTCTCCGCAAGGCCGCCTACTCCCCCCCCCCCCCCCCGGGCCCCCTCCGCAAGGCCGCCTACTCCCCCCCCCCCCGGGCCCTCTCCGCAAGGCCGCCTACTCCCCCCCCGGGCCCTCTCCGCAAGGCCGCCTATTCCCCCCCCCCCCCCCCCCGGGCCCTCTCCGCAAGGCCGCCTACTCCCCCCCCCGGCCCCTCTCCGCAAGGCCGCCTACTCCCCCCCCCCCCGGGCCCTCTCCGCAAGGCCGCCTACTCCCCCCCCCCGGGCCCTCTCCGCAAGGCCGCCTACTCCCCCCCCCCGGGCCCTCTCCGCAAGGCCGCCTACTCCCCCCCCCCGGGCCCTCTCCGCAAGGCCGCCTACTCCCCCCCCCCGGGCCCCTCTCCGCAAGGCCGCCTACTCCCCCCCCCCGGCCCCTCTCCGCAAGGCCGCCTACTCCCCCCCCCCCGGCCCCTCTCCGCAAGGCCGCCTACTCCCCCCCCCGGCCCCTCTCCGCAAGGCCGCCTACTCCCCCCCCGGCCCCTCTCCGCAAGGCCGCCTACTCCCCCCCCGGCCCCTCTCCGCAAGGCCGCCTACTCCCCCCCCCGGCCCCTCTCCGCAAGGCCGCCTACTCCCCCCCCGGCCCCTCTCCGCAAGGCCGCCTACTCCCCCCCCGGCCCCTCTCCGCAAGGCCGCCTACTCCCCCCCCGGCCCCTCCGCAAGGCCGCCTACTCCCCCCCCGGCCCCTCTCCGCAAGGCCGCCTACTCCCCCCCCGGCCCCTCTCCGCAAGGCCGCCTACTCCCCCCCCGGCCCCTCTCCGCAAGGCCGCCTACTCCCCCCCCGGCCCCTCTCCGCAAGGCCGCCTACTCCCCCCCCGGCCCCTCTCCGCAAGGCCGCCTACTCCCCCCCCGGCCCCTCTCCGCAAGGCCGCCTACTCCCCCCCCGGCCCCTCTCCGCAAGGCCGCCTACTCCCCCCCCGGCCCCTCTCCGCAAGGCCGCCTACTCCCCCCCCGGCCCCTCTCCGCAAGGCCGCCTACTCCCCCCCCGGCCCCTCTCCGCAAGGCCGCCTACTCCCCCCCCGGCCCCTCTCCGCAAGGCCGCCTACTCCCCCCCCGGCCCCTCTCCGCAAGGCCGCCTACTCCCCCCCGGCCCCTCTCCGCAAGGCCGCCTACTCCCCCCCGGCCCCTCTCCGCAAGGCCGCCTACTCCCCCCCCGGCCCCTCTCCGCAAGGCCGCCTACTCCCCCCCCGGCCCCTCTCCGCAAGGCCGCCTACTCCCCCCCGGCCCCTCTCCGCAAGGCCGCCTACTCCCCCCCGGCCCCTCTCCGCAAGGCCGCCTACTCCCCCCCGGCCCCTCTCCGCAAGGCCGCCTACTCCCCCCCGGCCCCTCTCCGCAAGGCCGCCTACTCCCCCCCGGCCCCTCTCCGCAAGGCCGCCTACTCCCCCCCCGGCCCCTCTCCGCAAGGCCGCCTACTCCCCCCCGGCCCCTCTCCGCAAGGCCGCCTACTCCCCCCGGCCCCTCTC